>UELU01137131.1:24669-46881 GCA_900490025.1 Megastigmus dorsalis
GGGGGGGGGGGGGCAGAGCGAGAGAAAATAAAGGATAGAAGACATTCTAGCGGTCGATAAGTTTTGTCGATATTTTTTGTGCCCGACCGGGGATAATATTATCCAATAGCTTCCGTGACTCGCGGGCTCCCATAATTGCATAACGACATAGGCTCACCGCGTTGCCGAAATCGAATCTATCGGCTGGAACGGTGAAACTCGGTGAAAACGTCTCGCTGGCTGATCCGCGCGTCGTCATTGATAATTTCTTTATTACGGGGCCGATCCGAACATTTACTAAATCAAAATGAAAGGGAAAAACGCGAAGGCGCGGATATAGCAAAAAACGAGAAGTCACCACGGTGACGTTGGACCGCCTAAAGTGAAAAAAGTCGTTGGTGCGCAGAAAAGAAACAAAAAATTGGTGGTCGATAATTGGAGAGAAAAGAAAAACACTTGACTTTTTCAATCGATTCTATATACGATCGTTACCTAGGAATTTCAATTATTTGGAGTATTGCGTGCACCTAAGATTTTTTGCAGAATTCGGTGTTATGAATATAAGAATAACGTGTCTTTGGTCGGGTAAATTTATGCGCTGTCAAAAGGCGACGGTCCGTGCTAACTTTTGTACACGGGGCGGCTCTTCTTGGAAGAAGCGACACTTCAAGAATCGCCGAGGTTTACTTAAATTGTCTGGCTAAATTATTCCGTATCACCCATTTTGGTTCTCACACTTTTCCTTATAGGCTAAGTAGCCGGTAACTATACGATAAGTCTAGTCTACTCATTAGTAGCTACATAACTGCTGCTTCGTAATGCTTTCATGCAAATCGATGATTAAAAAAAGTAATACCTCTGAATTATACTTTCGCCGTGTGATAAAAAAGAAATTGTATCTTTCGTATTTAAATCATTTATATAATTTACAAATTAAAACACACGGTATGATTGTTGTAATCCAAAATAGCACCGATACGCCATGAATATTTTACCTGGCAGCCATAAACTATTATACACACATAAGGGCACTCATAATATACGTCTTGATCTGCAGCTTTCGCAGTAAGGATTAACCGACGAGATTTGACAGTACAACCTAACACGCAACTATATAAGTCGACGGCCCGCGCTTACAGGATGCGGCAAAAGGAAAAAGAAAAAACGAAGGCGAGAGCTAAAAGGAAAGAGAAATAGATCGCTATGCGAAATGGTATGGCCGGCGGCAATCGGCGGCAATCGGCGGCAATCGGCGGCAATCGGCGGCAATCGGCGGCAATCGGGGGGGCTGAAATACCGGTCCATCGTCCGCAGCCACGCGTGGAATCTGCCTTCGTCGGGTAAACAAGCCTCGTATAGGATATATACCCCGAAAAAGAGAAACGTCGCGACGTGCGAGACTCTCTCGGTCTGTCCTCTCTCGGCAATGCGCTCGAGCCGGGCGAGGAACCGTTTAAGGAAATCGGCGCTCCTTCGAGCCCGAGGCCTTTCGCACCGCGGAGAAGAGACCGTCGCGAGCCGCTTAAATCTGACAGACCGAGAGAAAGGCGCGGAGGAAGAGCCAGATGAAGGAAGTGGATGATGGAGCGAGCTAAAAAAGTGGGAGGGAAAAAAAAAGAATTATATCCAAACTGGAATTTGGGGTTTATGGCTGTTACGTCTACGCGCGCGCATAAAAACCTGCACAGATTAGGCAGCTCCTCTATTTTATTGCTAATTTCATGAGGCAACTCATAATAAAGTGTATTAGGTGATTTTTTTATGTACATTTATAGGTTATGGCGTTCTTCGCTTAAAAGAAGTGCCATTATATTATGCCTCTACAGTTATGAAGATTTAATTAAATTTAATTGAAGTAGTTTGCAAATGAAAGTGTAAACAGACTTTACTCAGTGAGCAAATATCGATATCGGCTTTTTTATTTACCATTATGTAATTCGTGTTAAATGTACTTTAAAATAAGTGAAATGTAATATATATTGTACAGTTTTTTTCCTCTTTCCACGAAATTGAGATTTTATAAAAACTTGCAATTATAGTTTTACTCTAACGTGCATAAGTTTATAACATTTCACAATACTGAATGTATTAATTAAAAATTAGAGTGAACATAAGATTTAAAATACCGGTAAATATATATATATATGCATAAGATAAGCTTTATTTTGTAGAAAAAAAATTATTTTAAATTCTAAGATTCACTGGTCTAAGTGAAATAGAATTTTCAAAAGTTTAGTGTGAAGCTAAATATTTTACTAATTAAGAATAATTGAAATACCATGCGTCAATCAATCGTCGTATTTAATGTATTGAGCTGAAATAAGAAATAACAAAAAATAGACAAAAATGAAGTAGAAGAAAAGCCTAAATTGATGCACGAGAGAACGAAGGAGAAGGTAACTATGTAGGAACGAGAGAGAGAGAGAGAGAGAGAGAGAGGGACTGAAACCGGTCGACTAGAGGTGAGTAGTTTCGGGAAGAATGGGTATAAGATAAGACAAGTTATATAGCGGAGAGAGAGAGAGAGAGAGAGTTTGGAGAGGCTTGGAGCGCAGCGGCGCACGCGTGGAAGAAGGTAAGAGGACGAAGAAGAGGCAGCCACGGCCTTATGTAACCGCGCGGACGATTCTCAGAGTCCGCGTGTTCTGCCTCTGTATATATATATATATATATATATGTAAGCATGCATGTGATTCTATACTAGAAAGATAGAGGGAATGCGTACCATGAGGAGCGAAGGCTGAATTTCTGCAGCGAGTTTTATTTTAACGGATCACTGCAGAGCGAGCTGACTGTGTATAGCAGGGACTCGATGAAGTGCCGGCGCCCTTTTAGGAAAATTAATCGAGCGCTCCCGCTATAAACTTGGTCTTTGCCTTTGTCAGCTAACCTTTACTCTATCACAAGCGATAAACCTGTCCAACATTCCATATTCAGGAATAATTAGCTACTGAAATACTTGTTGATTTAAGGTAATAATTTTTCTGAAAATTCAAGACTGAAAGGATATAAGATTGTATAATAGATGGAATGCGAATGGAAAAATATCAATATATTAATTCAAGGGAACAAAGTAAGAGGACTGGGTCAGAAGGTGAGAGGTGGATTTGGAACATAAGCATTTCATTAATTGCGCGTTGCATATATACGTCAAGAGCGTAGCTAACATTTATTTATAATGGTTATAAAAGTGTACTGCTGCAGCGAATCTTATTGGAATTAAAGAGGCGCGCATTTTGAAATCGGGTTGCGTGCACGTTTGTTACTGTTATAAGTATGCAATTTTGAAAGAAGACCGAGTGCTATTTATCATATGAATTAATGTTGAAATTGATATACGATGTAAATAAAATTATTGGAACCTTTATAATATAAGCGCGTATATATTTAATATTTTCATAAGAATGAGTAAGTAAAAAAATGATTTGGTACAATGATAATATAAAATGAGAAAAAATGAGTTCTATTTTCGAAATAAGAATGATGAAATATGACGACGGCTCAGTTAAGGAATTAATAAGTGGGATAGGAGCAGCGCATCAGTAGTAACAGACACAAGACTAAAAAGACAAAATGAGACAAAATGTACTAAAAGAACGGAAAGCAGTTGAGAGTATATAAGCAAAGGCAAAGAGGAAACAATCGTTACTTTGAACGGCGAATACAATGCATGAAGCGTTTTGAGGTGGAAATGAAATAAATCAAAAATATACATAATATCGATTGATTATTTGATTTTTCTGCTTTTCATGACCTTTCCGAATGAATTAGTAGGCTCAGGTATCACAAAGATGAAGTTTTCATAAGAATTGCATCAGTATAGAAATTTAGACACTCAAATGAGTAATCGGTACTGAGCTAAGCGTTAAAGATAACTGGAGCTATATTAATTCCATTTTTAAAGCCAAAAAATATACTAAGCAGATCTCTGGTTATTTTATTCTTAGAAAAATTTCAATACTATTGCGTCTTGTCGTATCCATATAACTTCAGACCGATATCCAGAACTATTTGCACTAAACAGAATCGCTCTGGCTCGACTAATCGATCCAACACCGCCATGCATCTTCCAACCGCGCTACATCCAAACTTCCATCCTCTCTCAAAAGAAAGAAATCGAAATTTCAGATCGAACTCCTCTCACCTACCAATAGCCACACGCACAGGAAGTAAAAGTGAAGGCCGACTGAGCAAAAGCCAAGCCCAACGTTAAAAATCCGAGCCTCGCACCGAGCCGTAAGATATATATATATAAAGAAGCTGGCGCAGGAGACCGTTAATCAGGCTACACAGGGTAGAAGGCTGCATTATAAGATAGAAGGCCGCGGTTATAGCTATACAGCTTCGTCTCCCATAGATCGTCTATATACCTACACACAGTCGTAGGAGAGAGGCATCGACGCCGTCGCGTGCGAGGTGAATCGCGCCTTCGTCTCTCTCTCTCTCTCTCTCTCTCTCTCTCTCTCTCTCTCTCTCTCGTTAAGCGACGTTGTGTATACAAGAATAGAAAGAGTCGATGCCAGTAGTGTGTGTGTGTGTGTGTGGGGCTCACGCGTTGGTTCGTTCGGTCGAGCTCTCTGGCTCCGGCGCGTAGTAGTAGGTATACAGTCGGCAGGGCCCATAAGTGTGCCAAGGTGCACTTCTCGAGAAAGCCGGACCGACCGGACCCCAGCCTTAGCGACCGAGCGCTGCATGCACGCGGAGAACAGCAACGGCTCACGCTCCTCTCTCTCTCTCTCTCCCTCTGCGCCCGACGAACGCTCGCCTCTCGGATTTTTTCTTAATCTCTCTCTCTCTCTCTCTCGCTCTCGCTTGAACACACTCGCTCGTCGTGGCCTGTACGTGCACCTATGAGCGCCTCCCTTTTCTATATGCCGCTCTCGGACTTTTTTTGCCCCGCGCGGAGGAGCGCTTTCAACGATATCTGTCCGGGTCCTGCCGCGCTGCACTCGAATATACACGAGGGACAATTTAGAGCTGCTCGCGGACGGGGGGGTTTGTCGTGCGCGGTGCCGGCGCGTTCGCCATAGAATAAACTCGGCGAATTTATGCTGCTGCCGCCATGGCAAAACGCGCGTCGAGCGGCCAGTTGCGCGGGTGTCATAAACTCTATAGCGAAATTGCACTTTATTATCGGATAAAAAAATGTGCTGCTCGGTCAATTTACGCAACCGCAGCGGTCTCTCTCTCTCTCTCTCTTTCTCTCTCTCTCTTGGTGTAACGTATGGGTGTAGTATAGGTGTACATTCGCTAAGTAGACAGACACCGCATACTACGTAAACTTCACATGCGTTTTCTAATTTCACGTCTGTTACGCTTCGCACGCTGGTTTGTTGGTTTACTCGCTGCGGCTATATATCGCTTCCAGATCTAAAACTTTGTGCTGTTGTATATATATGGCCGTTCCGAGAAGAAAAGCCTCTATATATACTTGGGGTGTGTATAGGTGAACGCGTGATGAGGGAATGTGTGCGTGCAGATAATTGGAAAGGTTCGATTTTATTAGGAGCGACTTTTATAGTTCTAATAATAAATTCTACAAGGTTAAACTTGAAATTACATTTTTTTCCTGCGGGTTTGCTACATGTTATTCATGTATGTTGCTTTCAACTAAATAATAATAACGGCTAAAGTCACTGAAAACATTTCATGTATGTTATTATACGTTTTAACTAGTTTTATTTAAATATCATAATTTATACTTGTAGTTGCATATTTTTTAGTAGTTCGAAGCACGAAAATTGTATGTAGGTATGCACTGCTTAAATATTTTACAGAAAATTAAACTACGGCAAAAACATATTTATAAAACCAAATTACTATATACAGTACAACATTCATCTTTTACGTTTCTTTACCCTAAAATCCCCTAATGATGCTAATTTTTACAGATCAATTTGTAATGTAAATAATAAATCACAATTATTAATAAAAAAGATGATATATAGATATATAAATTTTGTATAGTAATCCATGTTTTATGAAGAACCAACATTTGGTGTTACAATTCAGTTTAGTTCAGTTTAATCATCTTTTTATTACTGACCACAATAGAGTAGATAGATAACCTATATATATATATTAACAGGAATTTCAGAATAAATATAAATTACGTTGACGGACGTAAACGTTAGTTTACGTTTCTTGTCCACTGAAGCGTGTCTTGGGATAACAGTCAAATTTGAAGCTTGACCCACGGCTACAAACCCCACACCTCGTATAAATAGCGAACACCATAGAAGCATCAGCAATTACAAAGCCATAGAAACATCAAAGTATCACGAGACGAAAGGAAGGGAAAGAGAGAAGCATCACGCGAGCCTCGCTCTGAAATTAGCGTAATGATTATTTTATCCTCGTAATCGTTATACTCATTAGGGCGCCATATTCCCCGAGATATGACGACATCGCGGCGAGTGGGAGAGACCGACCGCTGCTGCTGCTGCGCTACCCGCGATGAAAGGAGAAAAAATCCAGCTCGCCGTGTGTGCGCGTGTGTGTGCAGTATAAGTAGGTATATCGCGGCAGGATCGCGATAAGAGACGCGCCGCGCACGGGAATCCTAATTAAGACGTCACTTTCCTTCTCTCTGCACCCGCGAGTCTTAATGAAGATCCGCGCGCTCGCTCGCTTAACTCCGACTTTCAGCGCGGCTACCGACTTGAACTGCGAGATCCTTTTTTATGCCTGCTTTTCGCTGTGTCTGGGAAATGGCGTCTGGCACATTAATTACTTATTAAATAACGTTTACGGATGGATTGTCTTGCTTTGCGAGGATGCAAATTTTCTCAGATTCATGAATTCTGACTCGATCTCTTACCTACACTGATGAAGGAATAACGGTGAAAATTTTCAGAGGTATTTCAAATTTGGGATAAAGCAAATTATACCCTAAAATAAACAGGATATCAACTTAACTTTTTCAGCGTCGTCGCTCGAGGTAAATTTTCATATACCTATCCTGCTAGAGGTTTTTAATACTTTATCTCTGCTCGATGACACTTATGTCAATATTGGCAAAATTCATGATTAATCATAGAATCCAATCAAATACGCACGGAACGATTCCGAAATGCGCAATCAAGTGATGATTTTAAAAAGACTCTAAAAATAGATTAACTTCAATATGTTCTTGCCAGATTTTTCTGGTCAAAAACTTTAAAAGTTTGAAATTAAAACCACAGCCAGACTATATAATAAAAAAACTTCTGTGAAACCTTCGGAAGACTTGTGTAGCAAGTATCTAAAGACCTATAGTTCAATAAAGTTAATACTGTTAATAAAATATAATGGGGAATTAGGTTTAGTAATAAGTTAGAAGCACCATTTCCGTGCTCTAAGATCAGAAATTCACGTGGAATCGATATAGCTATAAATTATACAAAGGCCATTCCGGCCTAAATTCAAACCAAGTTATGAAAACTCGGTGTCGATGTGCAATTAACAAGCGTATAAAGTTACACCCTTTACAATCAGGGCCCTTAAACTGTTTCTCCCCTTCAACTCATACAACTCTCGCCACTGTTTGCATATACAAACACCTAATTGTACAATCTTCAAAAACGCAGTGCATAAAACAAACACACAGTTGCAACAGTTGAATACAGCGAACCTGCTGCACCTCGCAGCTATTATTCCCGCAAAAAAAAAAAAAAAAAAAATAATTCCTTCGCCTCGGCGCTGCTGCAGCGTTCCCCCATTACTCCTCGCGGCGGGATATACCAAAGATACGGCCGCGCAAAAAGAGCAATGAGCAAAGTTTTTCGGGCGGCGCGCGCGTGAGCGAGGGCACGTAATCCGCCCGCCGCGCGCTTTTGCCTGTTATTGCAGGTGACGGAGCTGCTCGTGCAGTCCTATATATGCTCCGGACTGGAAGGCGGAGAAAAAGAAAATAGAGGCATAGTCGCGCGTCGAGCGGTGGCTGCCCGCTGCCGTGAAGAAACCAATTATATTCGACTTGCGGATGTTTTGTGCGTTCGGCGGCCATCGACGCCTGGCACGCATTAATACAGTGATTTTTTTTGTTGCCCACGCTGTTTTCTTTCCATTGCACCGGCTAAATACTTGACGATTTGCGTGCTCCAAGTGTGAAATCGATAGTTACTTACGGCGGCCGCGAGAAAGCGTTTTTTCACACCGCGGCTGGCTCGCCCGCACGTGCGACAGCTCTCTTTGTCTATTACGTGCCTTGTGTATAGATATTATCGCGCGCGCCAAGTACAAATGTTATAATGTTTCGTTTTTTATTTTCTTTTGGGCTTTCGCCGCTGCCTCTTGTGCTATACGAGTATGCAAAAAATTATTTGCCGATCGCAGCTTTTGAAAATGAGTTATATAAAACTTGTGGCTCTACCTGCGCTCGAGTCGATTTCGGTATTAACAAAATCCAATGCAGTTTGGTAGTATATAAAAAGTTCTTTTGTGGGCTATTCTCGTTGTGGATGGTATCCGATATGCCGAAAGATGTATTGATCATATATCCTTTATGAAAAGATTAATACTAAAATATAAAATAAAAATATCTAGGCAATATATCGTCGCTCCCGAGTAAGAAGGAGACGACTTACATATCAATTGCGTCAGTTATTCAAATTCGATTGGGAGAAAAATTTAAGGTTACCGAGTTGTCCCCTTTTTCCCCCTCTTCAGAACGAACTCTCTCCTTTTTACTCGAGAACAATATTTAATATTTAATTTTCTAATAGTTACAATTTTTATGAATTCGGTTTAAAAATATACCGATATAAAAATAATTCACTGCAGTGGTAATTAATATTTATCAACAGTTGATTACTTTATAATCAAATAAATAAATGATTAAAATAAATAGATAATAAATTAGAAGCGCATTATATAAGTTATTACTATATAATTTTGTACTCTGCATTCGAAAATAGTTGAAGAAAATACTATCCACTTTTAACAATAATATATTTTGGTGATTTAATTCAAGTGATGCAAGAATGAATTTACTTCAGTTATACCCAAGGTCAAAAGTAATTTAATCCCAAACTTATAAAATTACTAAAAGTTAGGTATACAATAAAGTACAAAAATAAATGTACAACCAAATGTAATTCTGAAGTCTGTGAAAAAGAATTGCGCATACATCGCATCAGTGCGGAAAAACGCGTCCCAAGCGCGTCGACGTCAACGAACTGATCGCGCGGCGATGATCTAAGCTCCGCCGCTCTACGCTCGTATATATACGCACAATCTTGAAAAATGTACATAAAGATGCGCACGCACTCGTCTCGGCAGACTTTTTTTCCCTTCGAGTATAGTTCCATCAATCGCGCGAAAAATCAACAGACAAAACTGCGCGTGATAGTCGTGCTGCTCCACGTGCTCGTCGTCGCGCGCGCGCATAATCATGGCGACGGCGCCTTTTACGCACTAGCGATCACTCAATGACTCCTTCTTTTTACTCGCCTTTTATCAATGATTCTTTATTTTTTCAGAACGCTCTTCAATTATAAACGTTGCACTTTCACATTACTCGTGTTTCACGTAATAAGCTGACTTTTTTTTGCTTCTTATCGCTCGTTTTTTTTATTGAAAATGTTGCCGATATAGTGGTTTAGCTTGTACGGTCTAAGCTTACTGGCTTGTTTGGTGGTTTAAAAATGTTGAATAATGCCCGTTCCTTTTATTTTACATAAGCTTTTTAAAAAATTACTGATTCGACCATGTAGAAGAATGATTTATTTTTGAATGAAACAATTAGGTGTATAATATAATATAATAGAATATAGGTATTATCATAATGTGTGTCTAATAAACCTCTCATTGCTTACAAATAAATTCACAACTAAAACAGAACAGTTTACTTGAATTGGAAATTTTGAGCAATAATGGAAAGTTTTCAAGTTTTGACCAATTTATTACCATCGAACATATTATATTCTTTGCAGTAATCGACGACGCAAAATCTTCCGAAGAAATTATCTTCTCTTGACAAAAATTAAATTCGGGAAAATCATAATGTTGTATGTTCGCAATATGAAATGAATGACATAGGCTCAATCCGGCTACTGAAAAATAACAATATTATTCACTAATAATCGGTGATAGTACCATTCTACAAAGCAATCGAGTAAACATCGATTCCCCAGATGAAAAAACATACTATCATTAGCTTAGAACTATATTATTCATCATCAGCAGCATCAAGAAATTCCCCAAATATTAGTACAACTAACAACAATCGCGAAGACGCACTCGAGCGGCCGTCGAAAACATAAATAAAATATATGGCAAATCAGTCGAGAGAAAGAGTATCAGCGATATACTCAAAGCGCTAACCTTAACCCCAATGAAAACGTAACGCGAACTGCGCTCTATTTTCGTGTGCGCGTTAGGCATCCCGTCTCTCTCTCTCTCTCTCTCTCTCTCTCTCTCTGCTTATCACTCGCGCCTCGCACTTCATTTGTCGGCTGTCTGGCTCTTTTCCATTCCGCTGCTGCTGCTAGTCGCGAATCTTCCTTCTCGCGGCTCTTGCCAATAAATGCGCGCGACGACGACGAGAGATAAGACTATGCGCTTGGACTTCCTTATAACACCAGCGCGAGGGAGTATATTGTAAAGTACGTCGTGCGCATGTACATTGGCCTAAGCGTCTATCTGGGCGATTCTGGCGAGAGTGGCGAGTGCGCGCGTGTAAGGCGACGGCGCACGCCGATAATAAAGTACAAGGCTGCCGACCCCGGCCTGCACACATATACATGGCATATGGACTGATGTACACGCATGGGTTGAGAATAAGCGACGACGACGAGGATGATGATGATGATGATGATGAGACGCGCGGCGCGGCGGCTGACGCCACGATGCCCGATTGTTTCAACGGTACAGAGGCCAATCTCTGTCATGGCCGGCAGACTACTTGGAGGTTGCTCTCTTACTGCTACGTACTTATAATGCGTATGTATATAGGCGAGGAGACGAGGGAATGCGTGATTTTATCCTCTATTAGTCCATGGTTTAGGGGCGAGATTCGTAACATTTTTTTCAAAGGGAATCTCGAAGTGCTGCTATCGATTTGTTTCATTTTGGGGAACTTTTAAAATTATGTATTAAGTATAATCATGCTCGTGTGAAATACTATCGCTGCCAATTTTTTTATACCACTTATGTGGTTTTCACAGATTCAATCGTTTATTCCGATTCTCGTGTCTGTATAAATGAGCAGCTATATCGTGAATCAGAAGCTACCGAAAGGAATATATTATTTTCGTACGCTTGCGGTAATTTTCTTGCAGGCTATATTGCACATTAAAGAGCATAATTTCATTTTTGTTGCATGACAATTATAAATTCCAATAATTCTTTGTGACACAATAATTACTTGAAAGTAATGGTATAACAGATTTATTATTTGTAGCTGAATAATAAATGGAATATAAGAAAGGATCATTACTTCGAACACACATTTGTTAGCGGAATCTAATTTTTAATCAGATCACATGACTTATAAGAAATAGAGAAAAGTCTTGTTAAAAATATATTTTATAGTACAGCAAATTATAAAATTTAATACATATATATTTAGTTAAAATTACATAACTAAATATTCAATATTAATTTCGATATTATAGTGCAAATATTCACTTTAATTTTATTCAAAAATATCATTTGTTACCGGTGTATGTGTATGAGCTTTTATTTATAGAATAACATTGAAAAACTTCCTGTATTGAACACTTAAACATAAATCAGAAATGATATATAACAGAATTAAGAAAATTTATAGAATATTACCCATAGCATTTCCGGTAACAGAAACCACGTATGCAAATTAATTCAAACTATTCCCATTAGTGAACATTTTGCTGTTCTTCTGATCGTCCATCACTTTATATTGACCCTCGTTGTCATGCTTTATAATTGTGACGTCACTTAACAATTAGCGTGACTTTGCAATTGCGTAGTGCGCCTTCTAATAAATACCACAAACGTTCTGCTACTCGCATTGCATTTCCTTAATGAATCTATCTCAACTCTATTTACTTTAGTCATTTAAAAAATTAGTGGAGCAAGCTTCAAACAGTGACAACAAAATTTATCATAATTCATGCTTGAATACAGTAAAGCGTGTTTCATATTTTCAACAGTTAATGCACACTAATATCGTAATTTTGAGAAATAAGTATTTTTTTTATAGATTTCAATGCATGTTTCTAACTCGTAGGTTTTTATAAAAAATATTTGCGAGAGATACGTTATCCATATATATGCTTATGAAGATACATACGTTAAGTTTTTACCCGCATTATTTATTTCGAGATATAACTTAATATTATGACATGCATTTGTATAAAAAGTTAATTATAATATTAGGTACTCCACACACATTGTTTATGAATTACAGATATATTTAGATTAGTAAAGAATATTTTCTTGCCGCGGGCGCGACGTTTGCATATAGAGTCTAGAGTCTGGTGTAAAGTTCAGAGTAGAAAGGGTCGAAACATTAGCTGTACGGCTGTATATAGCTGAGATCGCGAAAGGTGGGCGTGAATGGGACCGAAAACGTCCGCCCGAAAATATCAAATGACAGGCAATGTAATGGACGCCCCGGCAAGAATTAACGCGAGCTCTCCATCGAGGAGTCTTAAGTTACACGGGTAATAGGTAGATAAGAGTTTTCACTTGGCGTGTACAAGATATATATTCTGTCCAAACTTTTCATCATTAATGCTATTCAGCGGAGAAAGCGTACGATGTAGTTGTAACAACGGATGATTGTGGGTACTACATTATATACGAAGATCAATAATTTTATTAGATTATTGATTTTGATAGAAAATTAGTGACATGATACTTATTGCATTGCACTAATTTGGTAATCATTCATTGTGTAATATCCAAAATTCATAGAGTATATAAAACGTAAAGATACACTAATCATACTTAAATATATAGCGCGCATACAAAATCGCATTCTCTTCATAAATGACCAAACTTTATAACTAGTGGTCAATCTCATAAATTACGATACTGACACAGAAATGATTAGATATTATCCAAACTGATGAACCTCCAATCGGTCTACGCAATATAGTTTATAGTTTTACACTACTCGAGAATCTTGCATAGATGTAGTGGGAATCTACATCAACTAAGCAAACCTCCCCAAAGATCTTGTATATACAATAAAGTTATATACACACTTACACGTTCATAAATGTTTACGAAAACAGTTCCGCACACAGATAAGCGCGAATACCGCATGTTGATTTAATGAAGGTATTTAATAGGACGGGTGCAGGGTGGCAGTAGCTCAAGTATATGTATATCGACACATGCGGGTAACTGCTCGGCTACTATATACACGTGAAAATCGAGGCTTATCTTAAGCACCACAGCTTAACGACGACGTATCCGCAGTCGTGGCAGTTATCGGGTCCCCCGATAATCGGTAATTGGCCTATGCACGTGGGCACCGCTAAGGAATTTAGAAGTCTATTAGCGATCGCGCGCTTTTTCGGTGCAGGTACAACGCGTTACTGTACGTTTCGAGCTCTTTAACTTTTCCGATGTATATTTTTCCATGGTATAGTGACAATTAAGGAAGGGAAAATCGTTTGAATCTAATGGAGAAATTGGAGCTTAATTATTAGTAATTATTTTTATCAGTACCGGTAAGGGCACTTATCTTAATGTAATAATGCGTGCATAAGTATTAATTTCTCTGAAATTCTCAGGGCGAAAATTAAAATACTTATAATGTACGGATTCACGATATTTCTTAAAATAGAAAATAGCTATTGTAATTACGTATTGATTTCTCCAAAATTTTTATAATTCCTACAATTCTATAGGTAGTCAGTGTAAAGTAAGCATTAAGTTTCTCTCTTCCTCTTTCTAAATGTAAAATAATGATAAGTCAGTCACTTATACCTACAAAATTAGTGTATATATGTACCATTATTTAATGTGTATACACTATTTTATTAGCGATAGTTGTAAAAGTTCACTGAAAATATAGTATATATATATACACTACTTATGTAGGTAGGGACAGACTTACTTATCACTATTTTAAATTTAGAGAGCTCTTAGATTGAAATTAATATTAATTAATATTAATTATATATCAATTTACAACCTTTACAGATCTTATTAGCAAGAGCAGATTTTTACAACTCCTTTTTCCACTTTCCTATTAATACTAAGATAAATAAATTTTCGTAAATATATGGTTTTTTTATTTTCCTGGCTAGTTGGTAAGAGGAGAGAAAATGTAATCCTGCATCAGGAAATATATCACACGAAAGTCGCTCGTACGAATGCATACATGAAGTAGCTGCGCGAGCTAATCGACAAATTTTAAAATTATACATAAATATTGCATCCCAATTAAAATGCCAAGCTAAAACTATCAAAATGATATATATTGACTAATAAGTAAATGTATTTTATATGAAAATTATATACATATTATATACACATTGAGCCACTCCATTCCTATACATGGACTATACATGTAAAGTATATTAAGAAGTTTATATATAATATTATAAATGTACATACATGGCACTTAGAAAAATAGTAATGATTTAATATTTCTAAGAACAGTTAATCATGTTCATAAGTACACAAGTATCATAACTTTTACAAGAGTCAAATTTTTTAATAGATTCAAATTATTTTTTAAAATCATATTAACATAGTTATAATAACAAAAGAAGAAGCGTCCATAATAATCATTTTCAGCTCAACTGCAAATCAGATCATCCCTTTCCATTAAGTATAGATTATCGAATAAAATAAAGAATTGAAATATTCAGGGCGTATAATAACTGATACTCAATACACTAGTTCCCCAGCTGCTTTCGGACTATATCTAAATATATTAATACAATAATTCAAGACTCTATTGATATAAATATACTAATATTTTCTAATTCAAGAAAAAGTAATGAGTAATATCTTATGCCCGACTAGAATTTAAAAATAAATTTTTCTCTCGTTTAATTCTTATTGAATCATAATCAGTAATATTAAGATGTAATTTATTTCTGATATTCGATAATTTATATTAATTGTTATTACATGTATATACATCTATTACGGTTTCAGTTTCGTAGACAAACTCGAACGTTAATCCTGGTTCTTATCATATAAAAAATTTAACTGATTGTTGCAGTATATTTATTGCTGTCAAAATAATTTGAACGACATTTTAGGGACTTTATTAGATACATGTAATCGGTTCAACACAAGCATTCACAAATCAATCTCAGTCTTTAATTATGTTATATAATAATAACTAAATATTCTCAATAATGAATTTGTTCATACGCATACTTTATAATTTATATTATTAAAGTAAATGTGCTTTTCCAGCTAATAAAAGATAAACATTTTATTAATTATTGATTACAAGGTAAGGCGCCTAAATTTGGATCAGCACCAAAAGTAGACCGCATGCGTTTTTCTTAACCATGGCCATAATGTCTGTGTCCAATTAGGATATTCTAATAAAGATATCCCTGACACAGTAACTCATGTTCACTCATGCAAATTCTACATTTATTCAATTAGATGGCGTATCCGGAACTGTCAAAATAATTGCTTATAGTTTGATGGTGATTAAAAAGTCACGTAATAGTTTTGCAAAATGACGCTTACACGTGCGTAAGATGTGTAACCAGAAAACTCACCAATTATTTACCGTGTACATTACGAGGATCAATTTTGTTTGATTTATTTTAATAAAGTCTATGGTATGAGCATTAATGTTTAAATATTTAATTTCACCATACATTATTCAAAAACAGTAATTGTCATTTTAACCGCGAATAAATTGATATAACAAGCTTGGAACCAATTGATACAGTCGATTCCTATGGAAAAACATTGTAACCTGCATAGAATGCAAAAGCTAAAATCAGTATACATCCGGAAAAATGGGCTCGCAGCCGCAGCAGCAGCCATAGCACAGGCAATCATTCCACCCACGTCATCGCGGTTCGCTCCGATGTCGCAAGAGCTTGCACGCAGCCACTTTCCTCGGGCTCCGGTTTTTCATCGCTTCACCGCCGAGGAGCATTTCCTCGTTTCCGTGGAACGAACGAACATCGGCGAGCCCCGAGTCCACGAGCGAAGATCAGGCGGGAAGCCGCGGCTTCTCCCTGCAGCGACGCGGCATTCCGGATGAAGGAGTCAGAGCGTCGAGGCGCTCTCTCTCACTCTCACTCTCTCTCTCTCTCTCGCTCTTGCTCCCCGCTGTCACGTGGGCCACGATGCCGGATATAGATGCTGGTATTGAGGGCATCTTCCTAATAATAGTCGGGCCGAGAAAATTTTTAGCCCTTGGGATGCTGCGCCCGAGTGGTGGTTCTCTGCTCCGCGCTACCGTCGAACCCGCGCATCTCCATATATCAGCGCGTATAATATTCTAGGCTGTAAAGATGCACCGGATCGCGTATCAGCCGCGAACGACGTTCTCACGGGCAGAAATTCCTCGCCGGGGGGAGATTCGCTGCGGATATCTGGATTACCGTCCACGTCTCGCTTTGTACAGCTTGAAAAAAGCGATCGCGGCGGGGCCGTTAACGCAGAGTGTCTTGGATAGAGAGCAACGATTATACTATCGTGCGATATGTCTCGTGATGGTCTAAAAGAAAACATTATTGTTCACTCGTGTCATGTGTACAACTTAGTTCCTGGCAAATACAATATTCATGTTTGATTTCTGTTATATAAGTTGTATAATGCTCGAAATATGTAAAATAATGACAGGTGTATATATGAATGAATTTTTAACTTTGTATATGCTAATCAGAAGTCTTTTCCCAATGTTTTTCTTTCGACATGATGAAAGTGTTGGAATTATTGTGTGTGTGCAAAGAAAGACACGAAAATAAATGTTTCTACTTCCTTCGAAAAATTGAAGGAACAAAGGGGCGCGACAAAAATATTTTCATTCGATAATGTGTATAAGATGATGACAAAGAATTGGCGGATTAAATTATCGCATTGTCGATTTGCGCAGATAAGAGGCTCGTTTATCAACTGTCTGCAATGTCAACTGATCATTTTCAAATGAGCTGAACTATATTAGCACATTGAAATATACATTCATTGTGTGTTACGTGTCGATTAATATTTATAAAAGATATTCATCCCATTCATAAGCGTTACAATAAAAGCTTTTCCATTGAATTTAATTACCCAATATCCAAATATATTGCATAAAAGATGATTTAAAATAAGAAAATATTAAGAGAAGTCTACAAAACTTTTCTAGACCGTATATATTATTTATATCGTGCGATAGCAATGTGTAATCAGTAGCATTTTCATGACTCGCAGTACTTATCTTGGATAATATTCTTTTTAAAGTTTCACTTCAACAACTTTCACGTTCGATTGACTACAAGATTTTTGTTACATACTATAATATGTTACATAATAATTGTTTACTCTTTATTTCTATTAGATAGACCGTACGGAAGTTAATAAAAATTGATATTTGTTCATTGCATGTACGAAGAAAATAAACGATAATTTGGTATATTCCTCATTCGTGAGTACCGACGAGTTTATGAGATAACAGCAAGTGAAAGAAATCACAATGGGTCTGTTGGTTTACGAGAAAAGGGGTGTGCCGAATCTCGGGGATTTTCGTTGCGATAATGATATGACTTTAGATATTATCCGGCCAAAGAACTTGCGACCCGTTAGATTTTTCGATGATGAGTCCTTTTTAGAAGTGCGCGTAGCATATACTTTGTGTGTGGCACGTCATTCGGCACGACGATGACGCGACTTATCCGTTTCCAGTATATAACAAAAGAACTCTCTCGTGATAAGATATGGAACCGTGAAACGAAGATAACCTACGGTAGGTGTGTGATTTTCGATAGGAAAAGAATGAGTCGAAACTCCCGACTTATTCTTGGGAAGTTTTGACGTGCCTAACGCGCGATGAAAAATTTCAAGAAAATTCGTAATAGGGAATGCGATCAAACATTTTTTTTTGCTGCACGAAACAAGAATAGAATATTAGTCTTCTACAAAAATTTGTAGCATTGTTTATCGTGGATTAAGATTGTCACTTTATTTTCACAGTGGAAGATGTTTGTATAACGCTGTATATTTGTTATAAAAATAAACCATTTTTTAATGTTGAATTGATAAATAATTAATTTAACGGCGCTATTAATCAAGATTTTTCGCGCTATATATTTCTTCTCACGCGCATTATAATGGCCGTGTCTATAATTACTTTTTGACCCAATTACTGACACTTAAAAAGATTGATAGTTTAACATCAAGCTATAATATAAATTATGTTTCGATATTAAAATTTTGTGCGTAACAAGTGCAAATAATGCCGTTTTTGCAATTCATTACGTAACAAAATAATATTCATACGCGATGAATTAATATTTTCTTTGTTTCTTTGAAATAATAAAAAAGCATATAATAATAATTTTGCTTGAATCATATAATTAAGGGGTATAACAATCTGTCCACGTATATATACGTAAAGGAAAAGTGTACAACAACACACTTTGAAGAAATATAAAGTGTGCGAGGAATTCCGTCTCTGACGTATTTTGGCGCAAGTTGCAGCAGACTATATATTTCGAATTTCTCGAGGCAAATTTTATACGCTCTTACCGTACTTAATAAAATACGGACTACCGGGTATTTTGCTGGCACTTAGGAGCATGTTCAATTAATAAATTCATTTTAAATCAGAACCCACATTAAAGAAATGGCGGAGAAAAGTTTTAAAACAATATAAGCGACATTGTATAACTAGTTGAGAAATTTAAAAAAAAACGAGAATGAAACACATAAAATAATTCTAAAAAATTACGTTTCTACGAACTTCGCATTGGTAACGTTAAAATAAGTTTTAAATTATCTTTAACACAGTATTTGCAAAAAAGTTTTAAATAGATATTACAAAAATTTACTAAAAATTTTTGAGCTAAAAACTTGAACTGTTTTAAATATCTTTTCACTAAAGGGTTTCGTTTGATATTAAACACTGCTAGTTAGTATTTTTCATTTTGCACTTTAATTAATACTGAGAAATAAATTTCACTTTAATTTTCTTCTCTTTCATTAAATGCAAATGTACTTTTATAACGATACTTTCCAGAATAATTGTATTTGAAGACAATAGTTAAGGTTTTGTGATGTCCCAGATATTTTATTCATATGCAAATGTTTCTGTAAAAGTTTGTCTAGATCTAAGTGATGTGTCTTGTTAAAGTGACCGAAAAAAATTGGCAAAGAGTACGGGTATACTTGGCAAATGAGTTATAGCAGAATAAGAAAATATAAACACTCGATTAAGAGTAAAACAATGCTTCGGCTTGATGTTGATGCTACAGTTATACATTATGTCAGTCATCAGTTGTCCTGAGGCAAAAGCTTTTTCATTTGCCTAGCGTTAACAATGAATAATGGCTTTATCCTAGTCTTAGCTCTGTAAAACTTCCAAATTTCAAATCAACCAGCTGTTTATATGTATAAATTGTAGTGAAGCTATTGATCTCCACGAGCCATAATATTCTTAAAGGCTGTTCCGCTATTTTTATATTTATGTTTATATTTATGATACTATAAAAAATCTGTAAATCAGATACTAATTCGTATAAATATAGAACAAATCAGCATAAAAATCTTCTAGAGTTTGTTTACCTGCAATTTTTTAAAAGATTACAGCTTTTGAAAACGATGCGTAATGACAATAAGGAACGAGTAAAAAACCTAAATTCGCACTTGGAACCAAGGCAAGCCGAAATGATCGAGTTGAACTAGAGCCTCATCGACATATATATAGAACGAGAGAAAGGAAAAGAGAGAAAATTGGTCGGCCGAAACAATTAGGATGCGAGAGAGTCTCAAGCGCAGTTTGGGCCAAGGGGGAGTCTCGGCTATTCATAGCCGTACTAGAACTAGATTCGAGCGCCGCGACTTTGATATAAGATTCTCGTTTTGGCTCGCGTTGGCGCGCGAACGACACGGTTAGGGTTCCTGAATATCGAGCGGCACTACACTAAATCGCGCGCGCGCGAACCTCGCCGATTCTTATATACGTATGTAGAATTTTCTGCTCCATCATTACCGGAAGTGTATATGTGCGGGATTGCTCGAGGTCTTTTTAATCCAGACGATATTGATCATCGATTAATTTCGCACAATACGCATAAGTTGATCCTATCTGTTTCACAATTAGAGCTTAATTGGCAACGATGTAGTGGAACTTTTTTTTTTGTTGGCTTATGTAGCGTTGTGCCTCGTATTCTACATCATTGTGGGAGATTTAATCTGCTTGGTACGCGTATTTGTATGTTTACTGACTTCAACTTGGAAGTATACTATCAAAACTAATAAAGCAGGTTGTTGGAATTTTACTAACGAGGCATTAATATCGTTATTTACAGATTTTAAATTAAGATTGCGGCTAAATTATTACGTGAAATTGGATTGGAATTCAATGTTTGCAAGAGCGTTGATTAAATTGAAATATTAGTTCATTCATTGGAAGAACGTATTATGTACCTAGTAGAAATTCGATCATTTTTTATGGTGTATATCATTTTATTATGTGTCGAGTGATCAGAACATGACCTGTTTGGAAGTTATATTTTATATTTATCTGCATTTAGAAAACTAAAATTTGCACTTATTGAACTGCTGTAAAAAATACAATTTAATTAAAAAATTATTTAACATCTTAAAACTAAAATATTTTAATTAAAATTACTTCTAAATGAATCGAACTAAACTCATGAATCGTACTTTGGACTCTCTTTATCTAGTCTCTTTTCCTCTTAGTATTTCTTGATGTTAAATATTAATCCAAAAAATTTACGAAGCAAGAAGATACGACGGAAAGGAAAAAAAGAGTTGAAGAAATTATCGAGCGTAGGCAAGAGAGACAGAGACAATGAGACGGAGGGGCTCCATTTTATTGATAATTTTATTGGGACTGTATTCGATAAGCTTAATTAGCATATTGTAAAAATTTTAAAAATTTCTCCAACCATCCGTTGAATTAAAATATACATTTTCTTTCAATTGGAAAAACGTCTACTAAATGAGATATATATTATAAAAAATAGACTAATGAACATGTGCGACACCAATGAATAGGTACATATAAAAATAATAAACGGAAATTTTTTTAGACAATAAGTATTCTATGTAATAATAGTAGTTATTGACAATTATTTTCGTAGGTTGGTAAATG
Source organism: Megastigmus dorsalis (assembly GCA_900490025.1). Lineage (NCBI taxonomy): Eukaryota > Metazoa > Arthropoda > Insecta > Hymenoptera > Megastigmidae > Megastigmus > Megastigmus dorsalis. The sequence continues at coordinate 45,875 of UELU01137131.1, forward strand.
AGATGCAACTAATACAAAAGAATAATATATTGTAATTTAGTTTTATGACGCTTCTGAATTTGTAGTATGATATTTATTGACATTTTCTTAATATTTTTTTTAATTGCAGAAAAGAGAGCACTAAATCTACAATTAAGTAACTTTTATAGAATTAACTTATTTCAATCAATTTTACGATAATAGACCTATACTTTACTATGCATATATTTAATAATAGTCTGCGTATCGTAAAAATGCATATTTGGACTCGGTATGCATAGAATGCGAGTTTCACTGATGGACGCAACTCGATCTATTAGAACTCATTTTCTTCGAACCTATTATTATTTTAACCTAAAGTTATTTCACTTGAAGATGTGACTATATTATGAAATGTTTTAAGTAAATAATAACAACATTTATTTTATTTCTTATTTTTAACTTTTAAACAATATTTAATTTGATTATGTGTCTACTATTTTTATATTGATTGAAATTGTCTGAACATCATAGGTAAATTAGTAAATAATTTTGACTGAATAAAAAACTTTTTTTTATTTGATTAAGAATAAATAATATTCATAACTTTGCACAAAATGTATTTGCAGATGCTGACAATTGAAGATCATGTTAATATAGAAGGATCCATAATCAATTAAGGGGGTGTCAAAATTCTACCGTTACCACTAAACTGTTTTACCGAGCGGATTCTGAATAATTATAGTTATAACTGAATAATTACTTGAAATTGTGCAAATCCCAAATACAGGTGCATTTCGTCTATGAATTATCTATCATCTGGCAAAGTTTCAAGTGAATATTTTAATGACACCTTCAAATATTTACTTGAAACTTTACCAGAGAATAGATAATTAACCCTTTAACGCCGGGATGAACATTTTTTCTTTTCAATTTGCAGCGCTGTAAGAGTAAAAAAATTATAAATACAGTATACCGAATTACCAGAATTGGTCTAAATACCGATTGAAAAAAGTTATAGCTTATTTTTAGAATAAAATGCGTAATTT
>UELU01137131.1:46901-65906 GCA_900490025.1 Megastigmus dorsalis
ACTTGAAACTTTACCAGAGAATAGATAATTGATAGACGAAGTGAACCTACATTCGGGATTTGTATATTTTAAAGTATTCTTATAATTAACCCTTTAACGCTGGGATGAACATTTTTTCTTTTCAATTTGCAGCGCTGTAAGTGTAAAAAAATTATAAATACAGTATACCGAATTACCAGAATTGGTCTAAATACCGATTGAAAAAAGTTATAGCTTATTTTTAGAATAAAATGCGTAATTTTTTAAAATTTTTTTTAAAAATATCGATATTTTAAATCCGAAAAAGTTTTGCAGATGGCTGCAATATTAATAAATTGTGGACTAAGTATCTATCCTCTAAAACCTCTTTGGAATTTTTCATTTTCATTCATTAGGAGCCGAGATATTTCTCTTCGAATACTGCAAATAGTGTTTAACACCAAAAATATCAGTAATTTTGAGTTTTTATAATTTACAATTTAACGAAAAATTTTGACGTGCATCTAACTAATTCCATTATAAAGCTTATCTTTAAAGCTTCAATTTTATTTTTTAGTTGAATCTGTACGACTTTTTTAAGTTGTGATACCTTAATTTGACGATAACTCATGTCTTGAGATTTTCAGGAGTTGCACCGATATGAGAATGTCTCGGTTGGTAGCTTAAGATTATCGAATCTGCAAACTTATCGCGACATTAAAAAAACGTACAGAGTCAACTAAAAAATAAAATCAAAGCTTAAAATCCAAGCTTTGTAACTAAATTAGTTAGATTAATAACGAAAATTTTCGTATTTAGATTATTTGAATTGCAATATCTCGACTCCTAGAGAACAAAATTGAAAAATTCTAGCGAAGTTTTATAGGGTAGATTTTTAGTCCATAATTTATTTATATTGCAATCCTCTAGCAAAACTTTTTCGGATTTAAAATATTGAATTTTTGAAAAAAATCTTAAAATTTCACGAACTTTTTTCTGAAAATAAGCTGCAACTTTTTTCAATCGCCATTTAGACCAATTCTGGTGATTGCGACTGATAGATGAGACTTTAAACAATAGGAAATACTATTTAAAATACAAATTACTTACTGTTTGGTCGGTAAAATGTAAAATTTCTCGAAACTTTCAAGAATTACATTTTGTGTAAAATCATGAGACTCACATATTGGGGTTTTATTGTATATAGGTCCTGGAAATCAAGATATTCGCCATTCTTTATGTTCGTAATGTATATCTGTATATATAATGTTATGTTGTATTTATAGATATACACTAATGTATAAAATCAATAAGAATTGACGAATATCTTGATTAGAAGAACCTATATTCAATAAAACGCCGATACACTCGGTCTCATTGTTTTGCACAACAAGTAGTTCCTGAGAGTTGCAAGGAAATAAATTCAGGTCCCGCGTGCCTGCATATCTCCTTGTACTTAAACATAAAATATCCGAAAACTGGTGCTAAAAATTCTGATTAAGCTGCTAATAGATTATACTATTTTGTGAAAATTCAATTGTTAAAGTAATTATATACAACGACAGTTATATAATTCTGAATCAAGCCAAAGAAATCTTGCAAAATCGCATTTATATTTTTGAAAAATGTCCATTCACTTGTGATTATTTCTTCCCTGTTGCAGTCACCCTGTATCTGCCATTTTTAATCGTGAACAAAGAAGAAAATATATCTCAGATCTAGACCATCAATTCATTTGGGTGAACGATAGAAAGGAATATATCGAAATTCTTTAATATTAAAATGGATTCCAGAACATAAAGAACGAGCGAATCCTATGAATTACTTCGAAAGCTTTAATTATCATTTTTTATTCTCAAATCACTGCACTTTCAAAAAACCAAACCCTACAATCTACCTTAACGTTGACCAGAAAGTCTGGAACAACGACTGACTAAAATTAGGTCAAGACGTAAACCCCACATAAAAAGCGTATTATAGGATATAACCTTCTAATTACGGGGACAATATACAAACTCGTAAAGCATCTCGATGCACTCGCCATTCAATATTACAATAGCATATGAAAATCACAAGTGCGCAACATGATAATTCGAGCCATCCTGAGAAGCCTCCCAAAAATATCTCGCCTTACGCAACCCGCGTCCGCAACCCTTCATTCCAGGCCGTATACACAACCGAACCACCCCCGGAAACTCAAAATGAAATCGAAATTTCGGCGTCGAGCATAAGGTAAGCCGCAGTGACACACACACACACACGCACGACAATAGATTCAATGACCAAACGAAGCTGGCAAAGCCGGATACATCGGCGAAAAAAGGAGGCGAATCAACGATCGCGACGCCTCGCACGAACACACACACACAGAGAGAGATGCATAAAGCGGAGGATATACAAGTACAATAAAGGCGCGTTGAAAAAGGCAAGACGAAGGTGAGCGCGCGAGAGAGGAGAAAAGGAGAGGGACGAGCCGCGAAGCCATTCGGCGACGACGAGGACTGCGAGCGAACGAGGCACTGCGCGGGCAGGAAGCGAGAGCGTAGGAATTACACGATCTTCTCTTTCTCTCGGCTGGGCCCGGGCGCGCGACGACCTACTTCTCTTCTCTCTCGACCCATCTGGTCCGTTTGCGTGAGCTCCGCCGTCGAGGAGCTCGGCGATGGGAGAAAGAGAGAGAGAGAGAGAGAGAGAGAGAAACTCACGAAATCCGCGTCACAGAGACTTGGGCGGCCGATCGTGTCTCTTCAGCTCGTGGCAGCCGGAACTCATGCTATGGTCGTTACCTTACGAAGGACAAACAATTGGATTCTCCCCTGCTGTTATTGTTGTTGTTGATACTGCTGCTTCTGTTGCTGTCACATTTGCGGTTGCCGAGAGGAGTTTTGGCTGCTCTATAACCTGTGCCTGTATATACATTTTTGGGCGGCATACACATGTATTCGTTTTACCACTGCGGTTCCTAGGTCAGGTTTCGTCTTCTCGGGTCACAACATACCTTTGGGGCTGATGAAATAATGGTACTCAACAGATTCCAAGTCTTTTTCTAACCGATTAAAATTTTTCAGAAGCAGTTTAGTCGATTTGAATGCTGTTTTCTGGCTGATAATAATTATTAAAAAAAAAATAAAATGAATTCTGCCGATGGTAAGAATAATAAGTACCTCTCGGAATATTTTTTGCCAACTTTTCTCGGATGCTATGGAAAAATCTCCGATGACAAGAATGCAGAGAATGCTTTTGAGAACTGCAGCGACCATAAAATTCTATAATTATGATTGCTGAGCTAAAAAAATCATGCCCGTCAATTATTAAGAGTTTGGCTTTGGCAATACTTTAAAATATACTTTTAGTTTGCAAAGATTGAAGAGGAAAAAAATTCGAATTAGTTTTAAAAATTTCTGTAATTTATCCCAGCGGCAATAATATAAACTTTACTTTTTATATTTCTCAACAATAATATGTATACGAGTATTTATTTGATATTCGCGTTTACCAAATTAATAATAATCGGCTTAATATTATTAAAAATAAAGGGAATCATTATTTTCTCTCGTGAATCGATGTCAAAGCTTTAGTTTATCGCTCGTAAAAAACGTTTCATGTTCAAAAAAAACTATTAACTGCGTAAAAATTTTGTACCACTGTGGTCATTATAAGAAATTGTTTTTTTTTCTTAATTATAATTTTTTTTCTGAATAATGTATATATCGGAATAAAGAACAACAATCATAAACTGCCAAGCATTAGCGCATTCCTGAATAAATGAAAAATAGAGGTAGAACTATTTTTTCTTATAGGTAAAGCAGATTGGATGTATTTTCAATAGAAATTTCTAAGCTATTATCAATATTTCAAACTCACCGCGCGAACCAATCGCAATATATCCATCTTTTAATTATAATATATACCTAAAAGATGCAATAATTTTGAAAGAGATTTAATTAGCCTTAGGTCATTCTTATTAGTGATAAATCTTTAAGATAAACATATATATCCAACTAATACAGGATTAGCGGTACTGATTATTTATTTGACACATGATATTTACACTTTACCTTTATGCGAATTATTCCCGCCACATAAAAATGTCGCGAAATTTTATCAGCTAATAAAAAGCATAATTGAAAATTCTGCGATTAATCGATTTAAGCTACACAGCTGATGTAATCTGTAATTGAATTAAGTTACTTTTTGGATGCACGCAAATGGACTTCTGCCAATAAAATATCTATTACTAATTCGTATTTATCGATTTAACTTCATTTTCGTCTTGGCAATATCGAAAGGCATCGATTGGCTACTTCGGTTACTTTTAATATTCATTTCTTTACAAGTGCATTTTCGCAGAAGTACTTGTGCCACAGAACTAGGCGCACGTGTTTATATAATTATATATTTTTAACAATCGCATCGCATTATAATCTTACAATTATTATCGTTGTATAATTTTTTCCAACACAGTGAAAGTACAATCGAATCCAATTGCTCAAAGTATCTCCGAATGTTAATTTTGAAGCATTTATATTTATCGTATCGAACTCTAAAAATAGAGCTTACCACATCTGAAATGTTATTCTCATGCTAATCGTTACTATTTGCACCTTCCGCCATACATACAAACCCAATATGCCGCACAGCCAGTCGCATCCAGCCGCGAATCTCTCACCTATACACCAAAACCTTTCCTGCCAATTAAAATTCAATTCATCTCCCGATATTGAATAACCGCGCATACATCATAGCCGTACCACTCGCAGGCGCGCAGAATACGCCGGAACGATCATCCCGAGAGATATATATAAACAAGTCGAGTCGGTCGGGCAAGCATTTTACCGCCCATTGTGCGCGTGTGCAGACCGTTCGCTATTTGTCCGAGGCGCTCGTGTATACGCGAAAAAAGTCTCTTCGAAAAAAGTCAAGCCTCCAGTGGCTGGAAGACTGCAAGTCGCGTTACGTGTGTATATATAGGCATAGAAGACGTCGCGTCGCCGCACCGCGTAACTATATCCATAAGTGTGTGTGTGTGTGTGTGTGTGTGTGTGCGAGCGCGAAAGAAGTCGAGAGCGGCGGCGCTGTGGTGGTGGTGCTGCCGCGGCGGCAGCGGCAGGTCATGTCTGACCAGCGTGCCACTTTCACTACTTCGTATTTGGGTCATCGCATCCACGGCTGCTGTTGCTGCTGCTGCTGCTGGGGTTCCTCTCCTTTTTCGTACCTCTCTCTCTCTCTCTCTCTCTCTCTATCTTGCTCTCGCCTTTGTTGACTCGCGATCCTTTGTATTCCTGCTCTTTTCGCGGCACGTATAGCACTTCTTTCATTTATATCTGCTCGCTTATTTTTTCCCTTTCTTATGGGATATGATGACCGAATATTATGCAGTTTGCGGACTCTCGAACGATTAATAGAGAGCCCTCTTGCGGTTGATTTCGGGGCCCTTTTGTGAGGTTTCGAGAGAAGTAGGTTTTTATTTTGGAAGTAAGAGCGCGTTTCCTTCTGTACTTTCGCTTTTTATACGGCTTTCCTTTTCGGATCAAAGCAAGTGAGTTCTTTCGATGATGCGCGTTTCGAGCTGAATGCTTTTTTCACATGTAGATATATATCTATAAATTGCTCTTTTGACTGTGTAACCGACTGCCAGTGTATTTAATTATTAGTTTGCGCTTGATTTATTAGTCGCATTCACTGCTTGGATTTTTTTTTCCCACTTCTTTTAGAATATAACGTACATAAATTAATTGCAGCGAAAGATTTCGGAATGTTACGTAATTGTCAATTCATTATAAAGAGACTGTTTACGATCGCAGAAAGGTAGCATTTATTCATCAATTTCACGACGTTCCTTTTTTTCATTAATAGTGGCAAAAAGAAGGCCAGATGTCAATGACATAACTAATGCAGTAAAATTTATGTAAAATAGCGATAAAGTTATGTATATATATATATATATATATATATCTTGTTCTATCCTTATAACGTGGGTATATATGTTTTAAATTCGAAGATAATCGCCGAAAATCATTTCGTGTAATGTAAACACACGGCTATTATATAAACACTTTATAAAGTTAGTAAAACAACTCGAAGAATTTAAATATATACTAACATACTTTCATATAAAAGTTTGTTACGTCAGAGTTATTTACTTTGAGACGAGTTCGCGCGATAAAGAAAAGTATGGATTTTTGAGAAATATAGCCTCAATAAGAAAAGCAAATAAGATATACCTTCATTTTTTACTACTCAACTATAATTAAATTATATAAGGTAATTAGAATTCGAATCATGGATGTAAATTAAAAAAGAATCATATTTAAAAAAATTAGATATTGTATTAATCAAGCCAGTCAGGACAGTGAATCAGAATTTGTTCGTGGACAATTTACCTATTAACTTATGCATTAGATTTAAAAAATAGTAAAGTGACAGAAATGTACGAAACATGAACATATAAAAATAAACACATAGTCAAACATTTAGCAATCAAACTGACAAACATTACACGCGTAAATAAACGAAGATAACGTGTTCGGTTTAAGCGCAGACAAGACCAATAAAGAAAATGAAAAAGGTGTAACCGATAAACGGATCGAACGCATTGAATTGCCCCCAGGGCACCTCGAGCGACGATTCTTCATCGATACATACTCGAAACAAGTTGGAAGAAAGCATATAGACCCTTGGAGCGCGCAGCAGCAGCAGCGTGACTTTATTCGATCGATAGATTTTTAGCCAGCTGAAATGAAATTGCTCTTGTAACACACAGGGCCCCCCCGCAAGATAAATCGTACATCTCAAAAAGATTCCATATATACATAGGAGCTCCGGAGAAAATCTAAAACGAGCACACAAATTGATAAATTAACTCCGCGGTCGCTCGACCAAATTCAACTTTACACACAGGCATCGCCTACCGTACAAGATACATATCGCTCTCGATCGCTGCACACACACACACACAGACTTTGTTTCGCTGGAATATCTAATCCAGATTATTGATCGTGTCATTACGGCTTATAAGTAATATCCTCGCCGAGTCCTGAGCAGCAGCGCTTGGCGTTGAAATAAATCTCGGCTCGTTTCGTCGCGAGAGCGAGAGAGGGAGAGAGACTCAAAGCGCTAAATCACGAGAGAGAGAGAGAGAGAGAGAGAGAGAGAGACGCCGGTCAGCACAAGCGCGAAACAAGCGCATATAAGTGCGATAATGCATGTTCCGGCGTGACTGCTCTCGCCATATTCCGAGCTTTATAGGTCTTGTTCTCGATCTTCTTATGTAATTTTCCCGGTCCTGCGCTCTCCTTATTGAGAACCGTCCCGGACCCGTTTACAATGCTATCTCTGTCTTCCCTTCTTATTTTTAGCTCTTTCTTTTTCATTGGCGCTCGCGCTCTTTTTGCTCGGCGAGGAGATGCGAAAAATGCGCCACTGCCACCGTGTGTCGGTGTCGCTGCCGCTTTGTGCGCGTTTTTACACGCTATACCGATACATTTGCGCGGGCAACAAATTGACGTTTATTGGCGATCGAAGGAAGCGACTGCATGGCACGTATGGCTTCCCTTGGGGATGTCGCCAAGAGAAGTTGAGCACCGAGAGGATGATAAAGAAGCTGTAGTGACGTAAGATTTGGTATACCGTACGCTTCATGCGTCACTGCCTTGCATGAAAGATTTGAGTGAATCGAAAAGGGGGAAAGGAGCGATCGAGCTAAAACCGTAAAGTAAATACAATATTATCAAAATTATTCCTATGTAGCACATACGCATTATGTGGATTTCGGAGGAGGATGTCGGAGTGAATGCTAATGCCAACGAGTCGAAATTCCTATTATATTTTTTATTTTTTTATTTTTCTCGTATACTTCGGTTATACGAGATATCTTGAGCTAGTAAAAGAACCTCGCAAACTCTTTAAATCTAAAAAATGGGTGATTTTTAACAAAGAAATTTTGTCACTCGATAAAATAAAGTCATTAAAATCACTCTTTGTTTATGTGTCAAACCAATAACTCTATATATTATATACAAGCGCTAGCTTATATAAAATGACTCAATATAGAATGATTTAGTGTACCCCTCGATTAAACGATTGATATTATCACGCGTTTAGATTTAGAGAGTATGACTCATGGGTATATAATAAAAAAAACACACAGAAAAATTTCAACCCAATAATCATGCATATTTACAACGTAAATTCTAACATAGAGCTCTTAACATTCCCTTGAAAGCAAAATGTGAAAGGATCTTGTTGGGTTCCATTTTACCAAAACCTAAATAACTTGTTCCAAAATATCAGTACTATTAAGTACTTGATAATTTATTATTCATAAAAATATCCACAAAACGAGTTCAATAGACTGACAAGACCTTTTTTTTTAAATTGTTAATGAAAGTATATGATAAGTAACACAAAATTGATCGGTAACGCTCATGTCGGTGATAATTCTTAAAAAGTTATATTCTATTTAGAACTTTACATTTATTAAAGTCATATTAGATACATGAAGTTCCTCCATAATAGAGAAACGTTACCATGAATTTCTAGCGTCATTAATTATAAGTGCGGTATGATATTTCCATATTAAAAATGCTAGATTAAAACCGATTATTCCGGAGCGCAATTGTGCATTACAAATCGGTTCTACTCTGGTTTTATATAAAATTGATTAATCGATTATTGTATACATAATCCATAAAAAGAATTATAAATACATATTTATAGCAAGTTAAAACATAAGGCTTCAGCCATTTTGTATCAAATGTATATCGTACACTTTTTTTCATCTAAAATTTACCTCGTAACATACATTTTTCAGAAAACTATATATTGGGCGTTCAAGCTTATATCAATAAAATATAGTTTATCACGTAAACATAGACACTGTAATTCATTTAATTTTCGCAACTCTTTCATATATATATATATATATATATATATAACCGTTTTCTTTCATTTTAATAGGTCACACACTAGGAGTGCATTACTTTGTGCCAAACTTGCACAATAGCATTAAAAAATGTCATAATTTAAAGTAAATAGTAAAAATGGATCGATCTAGATTCAGTGATAGCTCAGCGTGTAACTGATGAAACTAAAGTCTTGTCTTACATTTCCAGGCAAAGGTATACCGGTACAACCGACTTATACACACTTCCAAATGGAGAGGAAATCGTGATAAAAATTGAGGTTAACTGACACACGTCCGCTATCTTTTCGGTCAACATGCATCAAAAAACGTAAATATGCCAAGAAAACAATGTTTGCACCGCAGACACGTGAGAAGCTGTGTTAATTTCCTCGGATACTTCTGCATCTTCATAAGAAGAAAAAGAAGGTATACTGGAAGCCGAGCGACGAAGCTACCGCCCAAAAGCTGATAAATGTGGATAATTTAAATTTATTTATGCTAATAGGTATTCTTTTGTATGACTATAAAATATACGTAGCCAATTATATTTCGCTAAAAAATTGGTACTTGTACGTTATTATAAACAGTTTGTCTGTGAAACAACGCATACGGAGCTGTATATATTTATTTCGAAGCGAAATTTGACTTGGAGGGGAATTTTCTAAATTAAACATCTTTCACACACTAAAGATAGTCTAAGTTCTGAAGATTTCCCTTGTAACTTTATTCTGTGTAAGTGTGAGCATCTTCGGAATATTTTTAATCGTATAGCAATTCATTATTCTGTTCAAATGTCAATAAATATATATTTTCAACAAAATTACCAATACATTAGAATCTCAATTCGACCATCGGCTCGTAAATACCTACGGCTGAATCATGGCAGTTGCAATCGGTATAAAACCCGATTCCACGCACATCAATCGTATTTCATTAGGTTGCAGTCGATGCGCCGATGATCGAGTCGGCAACAATTCCAGCGAGGAGCGACCATCAGAATATTCCGCCGGCGCGCGGTAGTCCGATGACTGGTTATCGTCATTCTTAGAAACTTAATGTCGCGCGCGACCTTGGGGCTACTTTCGCTTAAGTTCGAGAGAGAACTCGAAGAGCGCCGTCACGACGCGACGCGCGGCCGCAGCATCCCGATTTTCGTGCGCCTTCGCGCTGCTGCTCACGTATACGTTATATATACTGTACTCCACTCTCCATCGTGCCGATGTACGTGCGCCTACTCACGAGACCAGCGAACCACAAACTTGCTTAAAATCTAACGCGACTTTATAGTTTTTTTTTCTTTTTCATTATTCTCATGCGCAATGTAAGATATTGGACTGGAAGTCTCATACTTACGAAGTAAGTTAAGTAAGTTATAAATTACTCACTTGTATAGGTACTATTACGCGGAGGCAAATATCAGAGGAAACGTTATTTGGAATAATATTACAATTGCAGACAGCTGCAAAGTTAAAAGAAAAGTTACTATTATATGGCTAGTACGTTTATTACGTTTCTAGCAGGATTTCATAGACAGTTATAATGGTTAAGGTTTATCAGGAGTATAAGTCATCTCGATTTTTATACGATCTGCGCTTGCAGTAATATCCTGTGTTCTAATCCTTGCCACTATATTTCTTTCTATGTAGAACAGTCAGAAATAAATGAACTCGAGTGAAAACTATTATTGGTGACGCACCTACGTAATAACATGGTATACGCAGCCGTTTACCATGTTCGAAACTATCTCAATATCCTTACTTTTTATGGAATTATTATTTGAAAATGTAATTTATTCTATATTACAAGATAATTTTTTTTAAACAGATACCAGCGATTTTAGAATTAAAAAAGCCTTTAAGGTATAAATAGAGTATAATAAAGCATAAAAGGTATGATACTTAAAAAAGATGATGACCTTATTTAAAGGGAAAATTAAAAAATTATTAGATACCTGAAAATCAAGGTCTTGCCTTATTATTCTGTTTCTATTGTATACTTCCATATATTGAGGGTAAGATCACCAATATCTTTATGAAAACATTTTCCTTTAAATAAAAGGGCCAATTTTTTTGTTACACATCTCTTAAAAGTAATACTATAAGTTTCATATCTGTACCTTGTAATATTTTCTAAACAATTATATATTCTGAACAATGTGATTCTTCTTTATAAAATAATTTGATCTTGCACTAAATATTTTACTCCAAGTTTTACGTAGAGTGATGAAATAATATTATTTTATAGTTTTGATATAAAGGCCCTTAGCGAGACAAAAAAAATTATAAAACTCTTACTACCTCTGTTTGAATTTCTGATCAACTATAAGCAGATGACAGCATCACATTCCTATTGAACTTCATTATCATAAAAACATACATCAACGAAATTTTTCAAGCTTTGTATGCAGATTTTAATTATTAAATTATCATTTACAATAATAAATAAAGAGATTTTATTGATGAGTTAAACCGAATTTTGTAAGTATTAAACTTCGTTAAACCATTTTTCTAAATTTAATATTTATGAACCTACCAAAAATTCACATTCGAAAAGTTATTCTGTACTACAGTCCCTATAACTAGACATTGATAATTGTCGTTTCTGTATAATTACATTTTTACAAGAAATGAAACAATACACGTAAAATGATATTAAAGCATGTTCACTTAAGAAGAAAATTTTATTGCTAAGAGTAAACGTAAACTAAACAAAAACAATGATAATTTTCAGTCATTAAACTTGGCAAAAACAATATTTGCTTTTGTTACAATTACTACTTCATCCGTTACAGAGCAATGGAATCACAATAATCAGTGTACATATTATTGAAAAGAACGGGTGCCTTAGTTTCCTCTTGAAGCTATTGTACGTTAAATTTAGAAAATGAATGGATACGCCGTTTGTAGAAATAATGAAATTCATTAGTGCGAACGAAATTAGATGTGAAGTTTTTGTATCGGAGTAAATTCCCTCGTAGTCGCGCGTAGAAAAAAGAGAAAACAGTTACTACATCTCGATGGATCAAAAAAGAAGTGAAAAAAAAAGAATTCCTTTTACGAAAATGGAGTCTCGACTCATAAAGCTATCCTTTACCTATCAACATAATCCGCGGCCATAAAACTATAACGCGAATCGAAGAATGCGGCGCACAAGTGTTTACGAAAGGTAAAAAGGTAGTAAGCGCGAGAGTGTGAGATAGAGGAGGCGAGAAAAATGAAATAGAGAAGGCAAAAGTGATGATTTATTTTGCGCAGTATTTAACGGCTTATAGAAGCCATATCACTTTGGCTAAAAATAATATCTCATTTTTAGAATTTTGTTATTAATAATTCATAAAGAAGATTCCTAGAAGTATTTAGGTGAACGAGATTTATGGCATTAAGTTTTATGATTTTGATTCATTGGTGCAATGAAAATTATATAATGCATATAAATAAAGAATTTAAAGAAATTTCAAGGGGGATTTACTATGTCTCTCGTATATGACAAATTGCAAGTCTATACAGGTATTAAACTGATCACTGCAAATGTCAAAGTAAACTAAGCCTTCGAGACCTTAGCGTAAAACCAATCTTATTTATCGCAAAGCATCGATATAATTTTTCGTTAAAATATTATCTTAGATTTAACCAGTTTACACGCAGAATCATCAGTTCAATTGCTAAATAGTAAATAGTGATTATAATACTCTACATTGGTCCAGATCGTCGGTCGAAGTAATCGCAGCATCCCCCAACATCCCGCTTTGCACATCTCTACAATCCGAGATCGGTGACTCAACGGAGGCAGATTCGCTGCACGATCATCGAGATCAACATATAGATCCCGAGAGAAGCGCTCATAATATGGTCCAATACGCATACTCGGCATCCTCGAGGAAGCATCGAACCGGTTGTGTCGCTCGCAACCTCATCCTGGCTGCCTCGTATACACGTACACACTGCACATCGCCTCTCTTTGCGTGTTCCAGCTCCACAGAGTCAGAGAGAGAGAGAGAGAGAGAGAGAGAGAGTGCGCCAGTCTCAGAGAGCGAGACGTATATACGTATACATGCACGACGTCTTGCGGGCGCGCGCGCGCGCGGGTAAATGGCGTAGATTGTGGTTCTCCCATTTACCCAGTTCCTCTCGTGCTCGCTCGCTCGCTTGCGCGAGTTATGTAACCAAGTGAAAGTGGCACAGTACCGCGAGAGCTCCAACACACTTGCACACTTACACACACACCGGCATCCTGCTGTTGCTCCGTGTCCGTGTGTAGCTGCGGCCGAGTCGCTGCTGCTGCCGCCGCTGCCAGCGAGCGGAGAGAGACGCGCGCGGCATCGCGCATTATGTGCGCATTATGTGCCTGCGATCGCGCTGAGCCCACCGCCGCCAAGCCTAGATCCATTTCGAATGGGAATCCTCGGGAGTTCGAATCGTGTGCGCGGCTCCTATATGCACACGGACCCACTTCGCTTCCATCTTCCTTATCCTCTCTTTTTTTATATTATTATTATGTAGATACTCGTGCGCAAAGTTCTCCCGATGCATTTCGGTGATGTTCCAGTTCACGGGGCAGTTTATTATTTTCGGTGCACGATGCGTTTCGCTTTGTGTATACGCTATACGAGGCTGTTCGTAATGCACAAAATGTTTGAAACGCGGAGGAACGCGGTGATAATACCCACATTATAGGTGCACTTACTTTTTGCATCATCGTAATAAATTCTTATCGATTTCTTTATGGAATCACATGTGACGACTATGTTTCTTTTTTATTCTTTTTTCTTGCTCGTTGTAGACGCTATTTAAAATACCATTAAATGCTGATTCAAGTATAGATGTGATCGCGCCCGAGGGCCGGCAAAGTTGGCGATGAGGTGCGAACATCGTATATTTCTATGCTGAGGGCGTGACCATTGCATTTCTCAAAATTGCCACAAGGCGCAAAATATGACTTTACGCGTATACTGCATTGAAAATACTATTTAACGTAGACACGATATTTTTATGAATTCAACCTATAAGACTAAGAATTAATCTATTGATACGGAATATTTCCCGAGTGCCCCAGAAAGCGCGTAACCCTAAACAAAGTCGAATTCCTCAAACAAATATCGAACTCGAATTCCTCGATGCTCCGCAGAGATACACCAGCAAAACCCAAAATCGATCGAACCGTAAAGTCGCAGTTGTCTCGACTTCGGGGTGGCCAACGAATTCTCTGTTCCTCGCTCCTAGGAGGCCCACTGCACTCGAGAATATACAGCTGTTCTCGGAGAGTTTAGCTTCAAGTGTAAACAGACGGTGGCGCAATATGCCGCGGCGGCGCTTTTCTATCCACGGCCGGTCTGGCTTGATCGGTTATCGAGGTGGATGCTGGGCTACCGAGAGCGCGACTCGCGCACCAGCTCCTATATACTGATATACACTGCACCGCCGCCGCAGCCGCGGTTTTCGAGAGGGAAAGGAATTCACCATTTTGTCGTAGGAACGCAAGAAAAAGGGAAAGGTTGATTACGCGATTAGATATGCATTTTCGACCGGCGCGTTGTCTCTCTTGTGCTCTCCGCTCCCTGTACAATAGTATAACTGTATAGTGGATATGTAGTGGCTAAAGTCGCGTGCTCGAATAATATACGGGAGCCGATTGGCGCCCCCTTTATTACCGATCTCTTATTGCAGTCGGCTGACCACGGTAACTATATTGAGCCGTGTGTCTGGCCAGAGTGCGACGTCTTGTGTAGTTTCCATTGCAGTCGAAATTTCGAGGCTGCTATAACTGTTGAGATATAAGCTGCTTTGGCTATGTAGTTGTTTTAGCGCACAGACGTTGAATTCTGAATTGGCTTGTTTAAGAATTCATTTTGAGATACGGTTATATTGTTGTTTAATAAATCTGAACAAATTTAATAAATGTAACTATTGTAATGTATGAAATTATCGCGAAAGATTTATACAATATCGGTTTTCTTCGAGTTTAATTTTCATATCATTGATCAAAAATAGAATCTTTGATCTCTCTGTCACTAAATAATTAGTGGTATTAGAACTTCAGTTTTTGAAAGATGATGAAAGAAATTGTATTTATCTAAGATATTTTCATCAAATGAAAAAAGGTTTTCCCAGCTCTCCCCGTATTTTCCAAGGAAAATCCACTAGTTTATTGGGAAAAGCTAATTCTCATACGTGTCTCAAATACGATGCAATGATTACATAAGTATGAAGGTATCAGTTTTTAATCAAATGAAGTAACAATAATCACATGATGAACGGCATAAAAAAGCTTCTATTGTAATTAGTTCAGACAACAACTTTTTTAGCTACTGTATGTATACCTTAATTAAGTTTTAAGATTTTGCAATACTCACGTCATACATTAACATATTAATCTAAGTAACTGATTCACAGTATTTTTTAAGGTTTCACCAATCTGAGAACTAAACACACTTGTTTACTCAAATGCCTACATGCAAATCAAAGCGTTTATTCTGCATACATAAGATTCGCATAAGAGGCATTCGCATAATTCCTAACCTAATTAGAGTATTCGTACCGGTAAAACTAATTATACTGGTGGTTTCTTGTTATTAATTAATGTAAAAAACTAATGAATTGAATATTTTAGATTGTATGCGATATTATTTTCTAGTTTACAACGATTACAAATGGTTACAGAGGTTATCCATTTTTTATTATTCGCAAAAAATATACCAAAGACACGGTAAAGAGACAAGGCACAGTAATCGGTACCGATACCCTAATTTGGATATCTGAATTACAAAAATGTTAAATTATCGTAATAGCTTCATAAAATAAATTGTAAAATATAAATATCTGCGATTCGAAAGCAAAACATTCCATGCTTTCGAGCTGAGAAGCGAAGCGTATATAAAAAAAATACTAGAAAAAAAGTAAGGTAGAAGTGGAAGGAATGGGGGGGCAATCGTATATAGCGATTGAGAAACACACGACGAAGTTGAACGCGAGCGGCAGAAAAAAGTCGCGCATTCGAAATCTATTTGAAGTAAATTTGGAGCAAAAAATCGGTCAACTCTCGCGGTGGAGATTCGTTGGTTCGCTCGCAGCTCTTCTCGCGCTCCTCGGCTCCAAAGACTTTTTTCGAGGGAAAAACGTAGTCACGAAGTCTCGCGGCAAGATAGACAGTCGCAGTGTTTGAGCCTCACTTATAACACATAGGCATATAAACACATATACACTCACACGCAGACGAACTCGAGTTTCGAACGGGTTATATAACAGCTTAATTACTCTGGCCCATTTTCACGAGGCATTGTCTCGATGAAGGCACTTACTTTCGAACCTCGTGCCCGCGGAGTATAATGTGGTATATACCAGCCGCGGCCAAAGTGCATTAGCTCAGACTCGCTACACTAATCGCGACTCTCTCTCTCTCTCTCTCTCTCTCTCTCACTCGACTTGTGTTGCTCTCCCGCGAACGCAATTGCACAATATGGTATTTTTTTTACGCCTCGGTTACCGGGCTCTCGATTATCACCGCGGATCGCGACTCCTCCCCGCGTTGTCTTGGTCATATTTGCTTCCACGTAAGACTGATCTGTTCCTTTTCGCGGGCTGTACCTATACCTTATTGTTTTTCGCTCAATTTGACGGTGTGCTCAGTTATGCGGGGACTTGTACACGGAGTAGGTATTTGTTGAATGGAACGTAATATAGTATAGCTAGACGATGCGTAGATATGTTGTATTGCTTGCTAAATGGAAGAAATCAATAAGCGTATAATTGTAATATAGTTCTGGTGAATCCGTAATTGGTTTTAATTTTAGACTCTTGTTCGATTTACCTATAAGGTATTAAAGCATTTTCAATTTGAGTAAAAAAAATTTAATATCTTAAAACAATCTATAAATATTCATAGACTTATAAACAAATTCTCTGTAATATATACAATTTTTACTTCGGACATCTATTATCATCAAACATTACTTCTATCAAGACTCCGTTTGGAGGTACAAATTATATTATATTTTACGCTTATTTTATTGAGTATCTATATGAATTAACCGGCTATTTACTTGTAGACACCCTTTATCAGCATCGTTTATCAGGAAATTCAAAGCTTCACTGTGAACCCACGGTTGTGTCACAGATTTTCCACAGTAGGAAGTGTGTTGCCTATATGTTTCTGCAGTAAAATCTGTGACTCGAACGTGTTACTTTACAAACTTGGATTTGTCGTATTTTCGATTCGAGAAAATTGAGCAAATAGCAAATAATGTTATTTTATTGACAAACACAATTATATGCATTTAATAGTAGCAAATCGCGTTACCACTAGAATGCAGTTACAATTAGCAATAACTGCAGATCAGAAGCAAGATAACAGCAAGTTGTACACAAAGAGACAATCGGATAATTGCCAACTTTAACAAGAGCATTCATCTGGTCTCGGAATATTATTATGTGCGAGATTTAAAGATTATAACGTGCAAAAGTCAACTGAGCTCGTTTCGAGTATTTTATAAGAATGAAAAGGCATTTTTATAATTTTCTCCATGAATCGACTAAAGCTAAGGTTCTTCTCCCAGTTTCATATAATCATTATCTGCGAGTCACAAGATGATTAAAGCCTTTGTAATTGATCACCGATGATCAGCAGCTTACCAAAAATCCGTGACAACTGAAAATCACTTATCGCTGCGCCCAAAGCTTTCATTTCAACGTCGTAACAATAGGCGTGGAAAAAAGAAAATATTAAAGAAATTATTTGGTACCACGAAACTTTCATTCTAACGATATCATCAGAACAATATATAAAGAATATGTATAATACCGTTAGCCAGTGCGGATGAGAATTGAATTATTCCTCGAGTTGTATATAAAACCACAAAAGCGTTAAAATTTCGTGGAAAGTGCGTAGGTCTTGATAATTGTCCCGATGAACGAAAGTTTCTTTTTTTTCATTCGTATCTTTCCCGAAGCTCCGCCGCCATAGCGAAAGAGAAGATTTTTACGACTTCCGCCCACCGACTTGTACACGTGTATATAAATATATATATATGTAGACCCGGTCGGATCCACTCGCTCCCCGGATTGCTAAATTATTCAGATAATAATGCGAGCTCGAGCATGGCGCGCGAACGCGTGAATAATAACAATGACCGGGAGTCCGACTCTCACTTTCAAAACTCTGCGCCTCGGCGACAATTAGAAAGTCGACGTATACACATACAGAGGCGACGGCTCAGCGGCAATTTGAGGAGAGGAAGAAAAAAAAGAGTGCGGCGGTTCGATATCTGCTCTTATAAAACTAGCTGGGATTTGACGAAAATGAAATAGAAAAGATCTGTGGTGACCCAATTATTTGGGACGGCTTTTCATCGCGTATAGATTCAGGGGCGAGTTCAGCGGGGAGGGGGGGGGGCAATATGACTATGCGCTCGCTTTACCTTTCATGTCCGCAATTTTCATACGATTACGTAAGCATTCAGGTGACAGTTCTTCGTGTGCTGATTTCGTTTACTCGTGCGCGGTTTATTTTCTGAATAAATTGAAAATTATGTATATTTTAACGTCAGACCTGTATCATTACTATAATAAGCGGAGCCAACTAGCTCATAAATTTTGATGATATTGAAAAATTTTTTGGATGAAAATCATTGAATTATTTATTACTGTTTTTATACTTAATCAGTTGACGAGAAAAATTTATTTTATTGCTGAATATAAAATATATTTTTTGCAACAAAAACCATTTGGAGAGAGAGAGAGAGAAATCCCGCTTATTGCTGCCCCCTTCGCGCGAGCACCCAACTCAACGTTATGTTTACGTTTTTAACTGTTTCTCTCTTAATAGGTTGGTAACAAACTTCGGTCATGGTAATTTTTATTTTTTCTTATTTATTTAGAATAAGTATTTTTTAATAGATTTTCTTTTCTATCGTAGGTATTTTTTCATGATCTCTCATTTAGGTATTCTTAAATTATTCTCTGCCCAAACATACTGCTTTCCATATACGAGCTCTAGTAAACATTAAAAATATTACTTATGTCGACTGTACTCTACTATAAACTGACAAAGATCTTTCTATCGGTCTTACAGTCTAATCAATATTCATGGGCAATCAGATTGCCCTTGTTTACAATCACCCTCGAAGAATCTGAAATAAACTTATATTTAAC
>UELU01137132.1:0-12250 GCA_900490025.1 Megastigmus dorsalis
GTGCTGCTGCCGCTGCTGCTGACCGCCGTCACGTGCGCGATGATGTTTTTTCGTCTTTTGGCTGGCTGCTCGTATTTTGGACAGTCCGATATATATACAGGGTTGCACTGTGCAGCCAAAAGGGATCGGGAATTGGAACGGGATTAAGCATTATCAAGGCGTCGATCGTTGTACCGTTCTCGCGAGTCGATTTTGATCCTGCAAGTAGGAGCCAGTTGCTACAACGAGGGCGACGCTTTTAACCCGCTGAGTAGATCGACCGTGTACCCTTTAAACTTTATATATATAGATTATAGCTCCGAGCGAAAGCTCTTGATTATTGGCGGCCCGGCATCAAACTCGTCTTTTATCTCACCGCCGGTATTCGGGCTCCTTTTTAAAGAGCGCAATAAAAATCGCATACACGCCCAGCCGAGGCCTTGATAAAAGGCGGTTAAACTACAAACGCATACATATATATATGTGTGTGCCACCCGACCGACAACCACCCCTCTGACCCCCTATATACATCTGGCAATGTTTGCGCAAACTATTTTCTATCCCGCAATTGCTCGCTAGTAGTTGACGCGCGAAATTTCCCAGTAAATTGTGGTATAAACTGTGGCGGTCGGCCTGGAATCGTATATATAGTGTGCTGAATAACATTCATAACCCCCTCCATCGGTGTTAAGCCTTTAATGCCATCCGCGCGAACTGGTGAGATATATTATGTGACGCCGCGTGGTGCGCTCTCTATCTCTCTCCTACTCAAACGTTAACTCTCGATATTTTTCTCCTGGCGAGTTTTCCGGACTACTGCGACCGCGATAAAAGCTGCGCGGAAATTTATAAATGGGATCGGCGCGCGGGGGGTTTGGGGGGAGTTCTAAGTGGAGCTGCTCAAGTGCTTTTTAATGGGTTTGAAATCTATTGTGGGTAACAGGGCGCGCGCGCGGCCGCGAACTTTTATATTGCCCAAATAATAGACTTGGAACTGACTGCGACCGTAAATCACGCGGTCTGATTCTTTGTGAGATTTTTAATTCGAAAGGATTCGCGCACGCGTGTGAACAAGACGCGAAAGCTTCGATCTATGCGATTCCGCGGTATGTATATAGCGAAATTTTCAATATTTAGCACGAGGATCAAATTGCGCTCACTGTCCGTATCGATGACACAGGGCAAGAATTGAACAGCGGGTGAATATCGGGTGTCGGTGCATACAACAGTTGCGCGCCCAATCGCCAAACACACTTGACGCACGCGGTGGCGGTGGCGGCGGCGAGACTGTTGGTAGCCTCCGATGCGCGTCCGCGACACCATGGATTACAGCTGCAATTGCAATTATTCAACGCGTCGTGCCATATATGCGATTGCTCCGTACGTCTTTCCGTGAATTCGCAATTCTGCCCTTTCCGGAACTTTATATACAATATTCAACTTTGCACAGTCACTCTTTTACCATTAGCGAATACATATCCATTCCATTTCACTGAATCAAGCGTATAGCATTAAACTGTCAAACAGCATTCAATTTGAAAAGGAAATTGCGGCTCCATTGCTCAAAGAGAAAGATGATATGATTTCATTAGAAATTAGTGTCTTTCCATACTTGCGTCGCGTTAAGCATAGATAGAGAGCGATAAACCTCGGCCTTTTTCTTAATATATATCTCCCTTCAAATGAGAAGATCAAATGCTTGTTTTATACGTCTTTTTATGCTCTAAACGATAGTTCGAGTTTAGTACGTTCCACGCGTGGAATTTTCATCATGGTCAAGTCTGGACATCATCTCCCGTTCAACAAAACACCGGTGCACATACATATGTATATACGATATTCATTTAAAATCCAATAACTTGCTCACGATGAGCAATGTGCATCATCGGTCGTATAAGCGCAACTTGCCGCAACAACGCTTTTCAACCGCTGAATGGTCACTCGCGAGTAGTCGATTACAGTAGCAGACGTGCATAAATCTAACCCTGCCACACGCTGTGTACATAGTGTGCGAGTATCTGTGTGTGTGTATTTTGTCTATCTCGAGACCCGATGGAATCGCCCAAGATTATGGCGATGCTGCTGGAATCGCGCATATATATATATACAGCTTGCGATGGACAGGTTAACATTGTAAATGATCGCTACTTTTTTCTACCTTGCGTCTGGACTGTTTTTCATTCATTGTTGTGTCGTGCATAATCGCTTTTCTGTAGGATATTATGTTATTTTATAGTTTCAGATGATCAAACCTTCTCGAGAACTTTCTTGAATAACTGAGCTGTATGACAAAAGTAGAGCTCCCCTGTATAAGAATACATATTTTATAAAATATGTTCATTCGTTTGCGGCATGTATGAGGCGTTTAATTTCAAAAAGAACATTTCAATTAAGAAGTCTTAACTATCTCATTAAGTAAGCAATTGAAAATCTCTTTTATTACAAATCAGCGCTAACGCATAATAAGACATAATTTTTTAGTCAATTTAAGCGCTTATGCCCGTTTTTCCATGGTTATCGTGAAAGGAACTGAATTTGGAGAAAAGTGTTCAATAGTGTTCTTTTTTTTTTTAGATCTTGAACTTTGTCGATTTATAATTTCAAAATATATCAACTTTTTTTCGTGTTGTAGCTAAAAAACGGTTTTTTGACATTTTTAAAAGGTGTGCAATTTCAAATCCTTTGGATGTATATAGTCCAAAATAGGAACGTTTGTATATTCTGTACTATAATTATATAAGTTATTATCCAAAGTTTCGGTTCGATTCGTCAAAAATTCACGGAGAAAATCTGTTAACTTGACAACATACATACATACATATATTCTAACTCAAAAAAAGAAAACTCAAAATTGCTCAAAATCAATTTTTATCGTAATAGAATTTTTTTTTGTGCTAATTATTGTGACTTTTGTAGTTTGACACTTTTTGCGAAAAGGGTTTCTGTCAAACCGTTTCGCATCTTCATAGCAATTTCCCAACCGTCATCTACAGTCCAAGACATTTTCCATTCACGAAAGAATCCCTATTACAAACAAGGTATTTCTTTGCACCAAAAATTTACATCGCAGTAATTGTCACCGCAGCGAAACGCCTGCCTGCGAAGTCTACGTACTATCCGTCATAATCAGAGGCAGATTACCCTCACCAATTAGCCGTTATTGTAGCAGAAGTGGCGGCATGTGTATACACACACCGCAGAAGGAGAGAGAGAGAGGTAATGAGGAATGTCGGGGAATAAAGTGCGAGCACGTGTTATCGGCTAATGGCGATCGCTAGACGAGCTGTGGGAATTGCATAAGGGGTGGCATGAGAAGATGGGACGAAGCGGAGCGAGAGAAAAAGCGGAGGAGGGCGAAGGAGTAGGGAGGAGGAGTAAATATACGACACAGGCTGCGTATACAGGACCTCGGCCTCTTTCCACTCATGTACGCGTCACGTGCACTTTTCTCTCTCATTCAGTGTCTCCCGACGACGCCGTGCACATATCCTTCGAAGGTCAGCGCCGGATTGGAAAAAACAGCGTCTATTGTACATCTTGGAAAATCAGTTCGAATCGGATCGAAAATATTTTTTTTTTCTTATTTATTGGTAGATAAAATATACAGATTCGTTTTTCCAGCTTATATACGACTTTATTGCGGTGTTTTGTATAATGCTTTTAGACCGTTGCCATCAGGGCGGGTCTCGCAAGTATTGTCAAAATTCTGTTTCAGCGTCGTACACTGCGGCAACAATGCACTAACCATAAGTCAAGTTTACGATCAAAGTTAAAGTCCTTTATGCTAAAAAGTATAGCTTGCATATATGTATATATGGGGGATCCTCAGTTTTAGTGCGACACACTCTAATAAATTTCCATTAGGACGTTATAGGCATACTTAAATTACTTTAAAAAATATAAGTAAATATAAATCGATAAGGCAGTGCGGCGATGCGTCTTATTTATGCAATCTCGCCCGCTATTCCTTATTTAAGTTAAATATTAAACCTCTATTTGTATTTTGTGTTCGAACTGCGAGTTAATTTAAAATTAGATTAGCCGATATTTCGACAATCCTTATACTTATAGCCCCCTACGGTCGATAGCTCGTCTTATCTAATATGTACATTATCTAACCGAGCTGATGTTTAAAAAATCAACAATTTCCATCAATAATCGATTTCAAAGTTCTTTTTTTACCTTTTTCTGCTGATGTTTCTCTTCTTTGATTCCTATCCTTGCGCTTCTTTATACCTTTCGTCTATCCAAGAGCTCCGTTCTCTTTTCTTCTTCTATTTTGTTTTCTTCCTCGGTTTTCTTTTTCTCGCTCTTCTTCTCTATGCCTCTTCGATCCCCTTTTCTTTCATTAACTCAAATTAATAGGTTACACTTTTTTTAAACCTTTTTACTCTTCGTCCCATACCAAAATGATATCCTCTCCAATGTATATCTTTCCGTATGGTACTCTTACATGTTCCCATTTAAATTTTCCTGATCTCATGCCTTCGATCGCTACTTTTTTATTTTCTCTAATTCTCCTCTGCATTTCTCTTTCCTATTTTGTTAGATCCCCTTCTATATATACCCTGGTTCCTCTTAACTATTTTTTACTCACCATAATTTTCATTTTTTCACTCCAACTTTCACATTCTATTCCTGTTATACTTTTCTTTGTCCTTATTTTCCACACTCTTTTTATTTTCGGATTAATTCCCAACTTTTCTTCAAACCACCTTTTGACTCGTACATTGTTTTTAATCCTTTTTCTCTCATAATCTTCTGTATGTTTCTTGTAATTTTCCATCCTTTTTTCCCAGTCCTCCATCCTTTCTTCCATGTCCTCCAACCTTTCGTCTTCATTTTTCCATTCCGTTTTGCACCTAATCTCGTATCCTTCCCATTTTTGCTTTAATTTTTCCATTTCTTCCTGGCATTTTTTCACCTTTTCCCCTATCTCCTTTGTTATTTTGTCATTCCTTTTCTTGCTCTTCTCGATACGCTCTTTTATCTCCTCTCTTTATTCCGCTATTTCCTTTAATACGTCTTCCAGTATTTCCCTCGCCTTTTTCATTTTCCCCCTTGTGTCTCTTCCTTTCTTTATTTCTCTTTTCATTACTTCTATTATTTTATAAATCCCATTTCTCAATCTGCAACCATTATCTAACCGAGCTGATGTTTAAAAAATTAACAATTTCTATCAATAATCGATTTCCAAGTTGCGGAATTCGCGATACTTTCGACCCGTTCCGCGGTTTATATACTATAGTGAACCATCGTGGACCCAGTTTTCCATCAGTTATATACTGTATATAAAAGAATATAACATGCATGAAATATTTTAGCTATCAAATTTATATAGTTATATTCAGTATATAAAATAATACTGAGTCATTCTGGCTATATTTGAATTTTTGAGATTGAAGGATATGAATATGTAACAATTATAGTTGAAGCCATTTTTAAACTTCGGGCTTCGGTAATCTTATTATTTACTGGCCAAAAATGTCGGGATACAATTAGTAGCCCAATGATCGATAAGACTAATAATAGAAAATGTTCCATATAGGTACTCAGGAGTACGAGAAAACGAGCTTTTCACATAAAATACATTCCAACTGTCTTTTCGAAAGTACAAAAACGTCTACTTTTTCAATTATTCAAGAAAATATCTATTAAATGTAATAATTTCACCTAGCGAGCTTTTTACTTTTTTTTCTGATTACTTCATAAAATGAATTTAGATCAGGATTCTCAGCTAGAAAATATACAATTCTCATTTTTCTAGTTGCGATTATTAATAATGGATTAAAACTTATAAAATACTATAATTATTAATAAAACATCAATGACTATAAGTAGCGATTGAATAGTACTGGGTAACAAATGTTACTTGAAAGTGATAACGCACATAAATTATTTGTCAATTCTGTCAAGATCTATTAAATTTAATTATTATAAAAAGATGATTCCAGATAAAGCATATCACTCAGACATCTGATAATATAAATACGACTGCATTTCGAAACACAAACACTTTTTCAAAACAAGATTGTTTATCTGTAAACAATAATAATTGTAATCAGTGTAATACATATCTATCGTCTAATTACGTTTCTGTAAATAATAACTATTGTATCTTGATAAGAAATAAATATTGATAAATTCTTTTACAGATGCAATAAAAAAATTTTAATTTATTTATAAAATAACCTGGTGTACATTTACACAATCTTAAGGTTAAAACGTACGCACAATTTGTGCCGAAAATTAATCTTTTACGAAATCTGCAATAATTAATTATATGAGATGTTTATATACTTTATAGCTTCGTGAAAATATAAAACATGTTTAAGAGAACGATATAAGCCTTATGAAACTTTCATTGCAGTAAGAGAAAGTGAATACTACTCTCTATTTTAGAAATAAAAATTTTGCTATGCGCAATCATAAAATTAGTTATCACTTTTTTTATTTTTCATATAAATTAACATTTACAAAGCTCCGATAGTTTTTTTAAGTATTTCACATCGATTCACTAAAACAAAACAAGTATAACATTACATTTCATAGTGAATTATTAGCGATTTTATAAAAAAAAATTAAGATTTGAAACAGACTGTACTTAGATAAAATCGATCATGATACTCCATCAAAGATATTTAATCAAATTTCGTGTTAGTTAATCGATGTTCCTTTAACTAATAAGTTAAGCTTTAAAACCGTTCAATTTGGATGAAAAATAAAAAAAGTATCGACTTAAACTGTGCAGAAAAATTTTCAATTCTAAACCCCGATTGAATATCATTTCTTTGATTACAATTAAAATTTTATAAAGTTTATAAAATTTTATATTCTTTACTTAAACTTTTTTTGCGTTCATAACTAAGCTAAAAATTTAAAAAAATAGCTTGAATTCTTAATTATTACAGATTTCTTAAAAGTCTAATTTTTGGTACAATTTAATTAATTAATTGGTAGCGTTAATATACAATTCACAGGACTGCCCAACACTACTGAAGCGACGAAATTGAAATTTAATGCAATATAAAATAGTTGGTATAAAATTTAGTTATAACAAAGTTTAATGTGTCCCTCAATATCTATACGGTTACCCTTTAAAAAAAAAACTAAAATTTTTATGGTGTATAACGTAGATACCTATACATTATCAAGATCCCGCGAGTTTCCATTGAATCAATGAAAACAGCTTGAACGAGAAAAAGGTGACAACGTATTTAAAATTTCACCTGCATAATTAAATTAAATTAGCTAGTACATAAATAGATGATTCTAAATAATTGTTTCAATTCTTTTTGATTTAGTCATATACTTGATCAATGCAAATTATAACTTATCCTGTAAAGTATAAGTAAATTAATATTACTATCAAGTGCTCTAAAGTTTATTAATTTGTTCAATAATTATACCGAAAGTCACATCAGAACAATCGATTTTATAATTAAAATTAATTTTCACGATGATTAATTTCTCGCCGGCGAAGTACAAATTTAAAACCGGTCGATTAAACTTTGACAACGGCTCCAGAACTGCGTTTTCCGTCTCGATTGAACAGCGCAGAAATCGAAAACAGAAAATATATTCGCTGATATATATCGTCGTAGATTGATCGAGCCGACTTAAGATAACAATAGCCAGTAAGAAAGAGAGAGCGAGAGAGAGAGAGAGAGAGTAGACAAACGATTAGGAGCGTACAATTGAGCGCAACGTCCGCGCCCGATCGACGCCATCGGACCGGCGCGCATCTCTCTCTCTCTCTCTCTCTCTCTCTCTCTCTCCGCTATAATATAAAGGATAATAAACGATCAACAGATTCAGTCAATCAGTGTCGCGCGAACTCTCTACGCGCGACTTGAATATATATCATCGCACCGGAGCATAAGCTATGCTGGTGGTAAGCAAAGTTCGAGCGGAACTCCAGCTGGTTGGGCTGCTGTTGCTGCTGCTCGTAGCGAGCCAAGAAGTCGCCGCCGAGTGGCACGACGATTACGGACCATGGGTTATTGCCACCAAGGGTGAACCTTGGCCTCTCACCCAGACCAGAGATCTCGACGATGCCTACTACAATCTCGATCCGGCTAACTTCGATATTCAGGTTTTCCTATCCGATGATATATCCGTTATTACTATTTCACGCATCGCCGTGCATTACAGTTTTATTTGCTGTACAAGTATAGGATTTATGAAAATTCGCTGTTAATGTATATATATGATTTGTAATGTATACGGGTATAGGGCGATTGGAAAATGTTGTGTATAGTAGTTGTACAAAATTAGCCGCTGCTTGAAAGAACCAATATTGAAACTCACTTGTGAGTTCGACGCGATATGCTATCGATTTTTTTTGCATTATATAAGATTAGAAATTTTTAGAATTGAACGATGTTGCATGTACGGCGTAAGTTGATATGTCATAGTTGAGATTTCATGTCGCGAATTTAATTGGATTTGATCAATTCTTTTCTTTAATTATATATTAGGTATTATTGAGGATATAAAGGTTCATTCAAATAGACTCCAAATATAATAATACGCTTGTTACAAAACGTATATCTGCTTTATTTAACATTCCATTTTCCTCGTGCGGTTCTAAAGGTCGCGTATAAAAGTAATTATATGTAGAAGGGAATTTATAATGTTTTTTTTTTGTTTCATTTTTGAAACTATAATGGTCATTATACTTAATATTTTTACCGCGTATACCAGCTATACAGACCAATGACGAGGTCCCCGAGGAGGTCGGTGACATGCTCTAGGTCATACCATGTTATAAGACTTTCGAAATCTAGGTGTAGAATCATATGTGCGCGTATACGATTTCTATATTACGCATCACTTGTTATACACGAAACTTTTCTTTTCATGCATATATACAATTATCTGGTTTTATGGCAAAATCGGAATTTTTTTTCTTAATAATGGTAACTGACTTAAAATACGATATAGTTAGAAGTCAAAATCCTGCATATACATCGAGTACGATAAACATTATTTTCTTAAACACTCAGAGATCCATGATATTTGGCACCCAAAGTTTATCTGTGTACTGTGTCGTTTGATTGTAAAGAAGTATTAAAACTTTATTTCAAATATTCTTTTTGTTGCATCTGTCGTAGGTTGTGCAAAAAACCTGTGATATAGTCGAGGAAGCAGTTAAAAGGTACAAGAGTATCATTCTAAATGATTATCGCGCCGCTGTAAAATTAGCCGGACACGAAAGTATTCGGGAAGTGCAGCCGCTCAACAAAGGATATCTCACTGCTCTTGAAATTCGTCTGAGTAAACGTTGTGAAAACTTTCCGCTCTTGTACTCCAATGAATCCTGTCAGTATAAACTCCCTTTATAAAATGCATTATTGTCAAGCTACTTCAACTTCTATTTCTTTTACCGTGACATTTGTTTATAATGACTTGTTAAAATTAAAAAGATGCATCGCTCCAGGTGTACCATTATAGTTATTTTGAAAAGTTGAGTGGTTTGTCAACGAAATACACATTTTTCCTAAGTGCATAGTTTGTAATTATTTCAATTTTTTCGTAGATCATCTAAGTGTACCAAAAAATGGTAGTGACTCAGTCGCCTCACTCTCATCAAACTCAGTATGGGGAATACTTCGAGGTCTTGAAACATTCTCCCAACTTCTAACAGCAAATGATTCAAAAGTAAGTAAGAAATTAAATAATATAAAAAGGTATGATTAGATAAGTGAACATCGATAAATAAATAATTTGGTCCTTTTAAAAAAGAAATTTCATTTAAGATGAAAAACAAATGCACGTGTTTTTTGATAGCACTGCACCAAACAGCTGCGGCGCATCCTCATTGTTCTAGACAAAGTTAGGCGAAACTGGAAATAGCTAATCAGATTCAGAGTTAAACAAACTTATTGTTCTACTAGAATAAACTGTCGCTGTAGCAATATTAATTCTCTTTGCGCGACTAATCATCTTACGATTTAAAAACTAATACTTGATCTATCGATGAACAACAATATCACGCGATAATCGAATAAATTGAATCTTTCTAAACGACTCGTGATCGAGCGAATGGGCCCCTATGAGTAAGAAAGTTCGAATTAACGCACGCAGCTCGTCATACGAAGCCAAAGTATCTCCGATGCTCCAAGACTGCCTCACCGAGGTCTTCTCCTGGACACCTCGAGACACTATCTTCCCGTGGACGACATTCTGCTCACACTCGACGCCATGTCCTACAACAAGCTGAACGTCCTGCATTGGCACATAGTCGACGACAACAGCTTCCCTTACGAGAGCGCCTTGTTCCCGGAGCTCGCGGCCAAGGGTGCCTATCACCCCCTATTGGTCTACAGCATCGACGACGTCCAGAAGATCATAAATCACGCGAGACTTCGCGGCATACGTGTCCTGCCCGAGTTCGACACACCTGGCCACACCAAGTCTTGGGGCCAGTCTCATCCGGAATTCCTCACCGACTGCTACGGTAAGACTCCCCAACCATGTCCTATACCGTCGTTGCTTCCAATTCGATAACTAATCCCAAGCTGTCCGGTTACGGCGCAGATGAGAAGGGCAAGCCGAACGGTAGGCTAGGCCCGATGAATCCGATATCCCAGCCGCTCTACGTCTTTCTGAAGGACTTTCTGCGCGAGGCCAACGAGAGGTTCCCCGACAAGTACATCCATCTGGGTGGGGACGAGGTGCTATTCGACTGCTGGAAGAGCAACCCGGCGATCAACAGCTACATGCGGAAGAACAATCTGAGCGAGAAGTACGAGAAGCTCGAGGAGCTTTACATACAGCGAGTCCTCGACATGGTCGACGATCTCGAGATCAAGCCGATAGTTTGGCAGGAGGTGTTCGACAACGGGGTCAAGATGCACGAGGGCACGGTGGTGCACGTGTGGACGGGCAACTGGCGCACCGAGATGGCCGCCGTCACGGCTGCTGGTCATCCGGCTCTCCTCTCCACCTGCTGGTATCTCGATCACATTGCCGGTGGCGGCGACTGGATCAAGTACTACAATTGCGATCCCATGGACTTCCGTACTTCGGCTGCCGCTCCTCGGGACCAGAAGAGTCTTGTGCTCGGAGGTGAAGCCTGCATGTGGGGCGAGTTTGTTGATAGGTACAACAATTATAGTATGGCTTATCGAACAATCATTATTATTATTATTATTATTATTATTATTATTAAGCACAGAGAATGACGGTGCGTATACAGTGGATTGCGAGGTTTGTAATTTAGATAAACGTACGAATAGCAAGCAAAAGTAATAAGCACCGATTTATTGTTTTATGCTCGAATCGTTTGTTATATATGTATATACAGTTACAGAGTATACATTTTTATCTTCTAAGCGTGAACGTGAGTCGTTGAATCTATGCCTCAATGAAACATATATAAATGTTCCAGAACCAATGTCCATCAGAGAATCTGGCCTCGAGCATCTGCCGTAGCGGAACGACTTTGGAGCTTCGATCGCGAAGATGTCGAGATCGCTGCCAAACGATTGGAGGAGCACGCGTGTCGTATGAACAGGCGCGGAATACCCGCTCAACCGCCGAATGGTTCTGGATTTTGCATTGCGTAATTTTTTTGCATCGCAGCGTATACGTATTTTGCTACTTACATCGACCAAATGAACACTATATGGAATAAAATAGAAATCCTTTTTTGTCGTGTCATGGCAGATTCATTGTCTATATACTTGAGAAAGATTCATCATTCTAATGTTTAAATAAGTGTTAATTTCAACAATGGAATCAACAGAACTTGTATCATATTACTTATATGCTAGGATTTTTTACACTGCATTTGAACAGAAAAAGAACAAGAATAATAATTAATAATAATACAAAAATAGCGTACAAATAAACATCATTTACTGATAAGTTTTGGTTACACGATTCAGGGATACTTATTAATTACTTAAATATTCTACTTTTATTACCTTTCTACCAAATTGCTATGTCTATATATATTAAATTCCAATACATAAATGTTTACGAAGAAAAAGATCCACTTAATTATCTTTGGAATGAATGCACTGTAAGACCCAGTACTTAACAGACAGAAACGTTCTTTTTGATGTTTAGAAACATTTTAATAATCAGAGTGAATCTTTACGCGTGCAAACATTCCCTAATAGCACAGCACGTCCAAGAACGTCCAAGAAACGTCCGAAGAACGCGTCATTTTTCAAAAATTAGGGTTGCGCAACTAGTGAGTAAAGGAGATTATCTCGACGAGGGTGACATTACGAGTCGAGATAACCTGAGCGCACGTGTT
>UELU01137132.1:12270-48486 GCA_900490025.1 Megastigmus dorsalis
TGCACTGTAAGACCCAGTACTTAACAGACAGAAACGTTCTTTTTGATGTTTAGAAACATTTTAATAATCAGAGTGAATCTTTACGCGTTCAAACAGTGTATGAATTTTTGAGATTCAAACGTTCGATATTTATCCGAGCAGAAACTGATTGAAGGCGTAACGTAAATACTATAGTACATTCCCTAATAGCACAGCACGTCCAAGAACGTCCAAGAAACGTCCGAAGAACGCGTCATTTTTCAAAAATTAGGGTTGCGCAACTAGTGAGTAAAGGAGATTATCTCGACGAGGGTGACATTACGAATCGAGATAACCTGAGCACACGTGTTGCGTAAAATATTATTTGCATACGACGTGCACAAACGCCGATTTTGAACGCGTACTTATTATGCGTGTGCGAAATCGAACGTTGCGCACGGAGTGGCGAAAAATAATTACTTTCAAATATACCTATATTCCTGATATATAACTATATACATTGATATTTTTATATCTAGATTAGGTAATGTTTTATTTTTATTTATAAATTGATATTATCTTTTAACCGATTAGTATGGCTGATCGATCGTTGTTTTTAGAGAAAAAAATCGCAAAACATGTTATTTATTAATATTTCACGACATTGGCGATTATTACTGTTGCTCCATTTTCGACAACATGCGTGTACAGCTGTAAACAAACTAGCCACGCTCCTGCATGTGCTCTCTCTCCCTGACTCCCACCCACACACACACACACACACACTGCACACACGTTAAGTAAATAAAGACAGTTACTGCTGCAACAAGATAGCAAAATCGCGTTTAAAGCTTGTGGAACGCAATACTACCTATAACTACGATCACGTCACAGAATATTAAAGTTCTGTACGAGAGACTAGATACATTTCAAAAGCAAAAATATACCTTGCACATGCATCTCTAACATAGGTATATTTCATGCAGCATTCGCACGGAGACGCGTTTCCTCTATATAAATCCTCTTTCTTTCTCATCGCCGATCTCTCCTCGCATTCACCACCTCCCTCTCTCGCATCATAGGTATATATATATTCTTCCCATTCTATTTTCCTTCTTTTTCTCTCTCTCTCTCTCTCTCTCTCTCTCTCTCTCTCTCTCGTGCGCGTCCTCTTGCGTGTGTTTGTGTTCTCCGAGAGTTCTATCCGTCAATCCGTCTCCGCCTGTGTTGCTCGTCACAAACTTCAGTGTACACGGCACGGCGCCCAGGCAGTGCATCACACGTGAACCATTTAAAATCCATTAAAGTAAACCTAATCTTTTAAACGTAAACATAACCTAGAACAATTTAGAGTAAGCAACAATCAACAATTCAATTTCCACGTTCAAAAACGTATAAATTAAATCAAAGTGACCGTAACTTCAAGTCATAAAAGATTTATCACGTACATATATATATACTGGCACTGGTGGTGATCGGACGACGGAGTGCGGGCGCATGCAGTATAAACTATACACATATATATTTATACACGCACACGGCACAGAGGCACACACACATACGATACGTTCTCGGACAGTCGTAAGTCGCACGCCGCGCTCTTGAGTTGCGCCTCTCCGGAGTTGTCTCTTTCCCGTCTGCGCGACTCTCTTCCTACAAGTTCCGTGGGCTTGCATGCTTCATATCTCTGTCTCTCTTCTTGGTGTGAAACACCAAGTTCTCTCTGTGTCTCTCTCTCTCTCTCTCTCTCGGTTTCTCTTTCTCTCTCTCCCTTCAACGCAATTTGTCGACGGTCGCCTTCGGTACCGCTGCACACTGCGTGTCCCGTCATTAACGTCCTCGTCGTCGTCGCAGTCATCGTGTATATGCATCTATATACTGATACTGATAGATAAAAACGAAAGAGAGAGAGAGAGAAAGAAAGAGAAGGCCTCCCCCGTGTGTGTGTGTGTGACGCGCCGCCGCCGTCAGCTATATATTAAAACTACGTCGTCGTAGGCTGCAAGTGCATACGAGTGTGAGAAGTAGCGGTAGACAAGGACGGTGTTGTCTCGGGGCTCCGGGCAGCCAATTGCCACGGTCGCTGCTGTTGCTACTGGACGACAGGACGACGAACATTCAGGGCAATGGGGGACGCAGCGATGAGCGTCGCGGCGTCCGGCGCCAGTCAGCGTGTCGTCAAGGAGGGCTGGCTCCAGAAACGAGGTATGCGACAGTTTACTTCCACATGGTATTTCTGCTTTTCTCTTTTCCTACTGCCTTGATTTCTCGATTGAAATGATGTGATGCATTTTCAAATATCCAGAAAGCCAGTAACTGCAAGCGGAGTAAAAAGATTTCTTTGGCTCATTTGCTAGCCGAGTGTAAGTGCAAAAGCTTTGTGATTAGTAGTTGTTTACTTGCAAGTGATAACGTTGAGACAGAGTTTGCAATATATGGCAATGAATCAGGTTGATTCGTTCAATCGATGAGTAGAAAAATTATGATTTAATTACAATAACATTGGTAATTTAACTTTGATCCAAATATTAAAACTAGCTTTAATATTCATTAGAGTGTTGAAACATAATATATTACATTTATTATAATATTTAGATGATTAATTTATTCTTTACTTTAGTGCAAAGTAAAGTATATCAAATAAATTGCTAAATATATTCTAGAAAGCTAATCAGATATTTTAGGCTTTCATTTTTGTACAGAGTTAAAATTTATAACATTAATTTGTAAAGTTTTCATTTTTTTTTTATTTTTGAATCGTTATATTAAATTATAACTGAAATTATTCTACAGAGAATAGTTGAATTACAAAATTGGTCTACAGAGTTATTCTACAGAGAATAGTTGAATTACGAAATATTGTAGAATGCATAGGTTATTACTAATTTTAGATATTAGAAAACTAATTTATATTGCTTGGGTTATGTATAAATTCGACTTTACAATTTTAAGCTTAGAGTATCAGCATATAAAGTAATGTCATATATTTAATAGAAATAGAAATCGGTGACTACTACTAATTAAATTATTGGATATTTGTTTCGTTTATATTCTACTCCAAATTGCAATATACACTTGCTATTTTGTCATCTTAAATTTTCTTTCAATAATTTGAGTTTCTTTTATAGATTATAATAGAATTTCTTGTTGCCACAGATTTTTCAAAAATTTAATATAATATTTATCTTGTAAATTTCAGGTGAACACATAAAAAACTGGAGATCTAGATATTTCGTTTTAAGAGATGATGGAACTTTGGTTGGTTTCAAAGCAAAACCTGATCAACAAATGGCAGCTGCTGCACAACCACTGAACAATTTTACTGTTCGGGGGTGTCAAATTATGTCAGTTGACAGACCTAAACCTTTCACATTTGTAATACGAGGTTTGCAATGGACAACAGTTATTGAGAGAACGTTTCATGTTGAAACAGAACAAGACAGAGAAGATTGGGTAAACGCTATAAGGTATTATTATTTTTTAAGTGTTTCTTTCTTTATATTAAAAATTTTAGTAAAACAATTTCATAAATTCGTACAAAAATGTTATATCAATGCTGCTGAGCATATTAATATTTATGTTAATAATTTTTCATGCAAATATTTATTGTTTGATCTAGCACTAGATGTGAATTGATATATTATGTAAACAATATTATTTGTTAATAGATATGTGGCAGATAGACTCGCTAATGAAGAACAAAGTCAACAGCAACCACATTCTCAAATGCAACAATCTTCATCTTCAGAAGATGTTGATATGGAATCAACAGGAGGTGGAAGATCTGATTCTTGTGGATCTCTTGGTGTAGTTTCTACTGACGGAGGTAGTTTTGATGAGCTATCAGCCAAATTTAGTGTTCAAGGTACATCAAATAGTAAAACATCAGGAAAAAAGAAAGTTGTAAGTATACGCGAAAAGTTTGTATATTTTTAAATATATTATTATATTATTGTATTACATTTTTTTATATACATATTCATGAAATTGCAGACCCTAGAAAACTTTGAATTTTTAAAAGTTTTGGGAAAAGGCACATTTGGTAAAGTAATCCTATGTAGAGAGAAAGCGACGGGACATTTATACGCCATTAAAATCCTTAGAAAAGAAGTGATAATACGAAAAGATGAGGTAGCGCACACACTAACAGAGAATAGAGTTTTAAGAACCACCAGTCATCCATTTTTAATAGTAAGTCATTCAGAAAATCACATATTATCACTATTAATTTTAGCTATAACAGTACTTTATTGCTGATTTTGTTTTCAGTCCTTAAAGTATAGTTTTCAAACTGCGGATAGACTGTGTTTTGTGATGGAATACGTGAATGGCGGAGAGCTTTTCTTTCACTTAAGTAGATCGCGTGTTTTCGGCGAGGATCGAACCAGATTCTATGGAGCTGAAATTATTTCGGCTCTTGGTTATCTGCATTCACAAGGAATTATTTATCGGGATCTGAAACTCGAAAATCTCTTGCTTGACAAGGATGGTCACATAAAGATTGCAGATTTTGGACTTTGCAAAGAAGATATAACGTATGGTAAGCAACAAAAATATTTAAATACAAAAAAGTACTATTTTTTAACAATGTACAGTTCTTTAATTATTTATGAAATCATTGATCACAAACATATTTTTTCATTTATTTATTATTGACGTTCTTAAACGAGTTACAAAAATATTTTAAAAAATAATGAAAAAGTCTATTTAATAACATATTAGATTTTATAAAATCAATTGGGCACCAATGAAATTTAATATAGATTAACATCTGTATAATTAACTTTAAAGTGCATAATAAAACTGTCATTTTATATGTAATTCAATCTACTACTTTGAATACTATTCTATTTTATAGCTATAGTACGAGAACATAAATATTTATTAATATACTTTATTAAATCCATGTAGGAAGAACGACGAAAACTTTCTGTGGTACACCAGAATATTTGGCTCCAGAAGTACTAGAAGATAATGATTATGGTAGAGCTGTAGATTGGTGGGGAGTAGGAGTAGTTATGTATGAAATGATGTGCGGAAGACTTCCATTTTATAATAAAGATCACGAAAAACTATTTACACTCATTCTGCTAGAGGCAGTGAGATTTCCTAAAAATATTAGTAATGAAGCTAAGGATATGCTGGGAGGTAAGTTATGTAGAATATATGAATAGATAATTGTTGTTGTAAGCATGATTTTCTCACTTTTCATACAAACAGAGTTAAGTAAAAGTCTTTTCAAAATTGTAATGTTCATTTTGAACTAATTTAGTATATAATATTTACTTTTTTCGTGTTCGTATTATATAATAAGTGGGAACAAGGAAAACCGAAAATTAAGTGGGAATACGCGTCCATAAGCGGGAAAAACCAGGCTCTGTACAGCTGGAAATTTGTTCAATAACTAAGATTTAGTACATCTATACGGCACTTAAATATATTCGGTAATAAAAGAAATATAGATGCCCGCATAAATCAGGATAAGAGAACGTAATATAATACTGAAGCAAACGATTTCAAATATTTTTATTATACTGCGAGTATTTCCATTTTCATACTTTCAAAGCATTGTATTGCAATAAAGTCTGTCTTCTTAATATTTTTATCGTTCATTTTTACAGTCAATAAAATATTCAGATTTTATGCTAAATAAAGATGTCAAATTACGCAGTAGAAAAAAGTCGAAAAAACCAAACATTCATGTCGGGAAATCCGAGAACAATTATTTAGGAATTTGTATCACAAGATCCGATCAATACTACTGTGTACACGTTTAATGAAATTCAGACTTACTCAACAACGTTGATAGTTCACTTACGTTTATTATAATTAATTAAAAATTTTGCTAGTAACCTAAATTAGACTTGTAATTCGCAATCTCATTCCATAAAATATGAATCACGAAATAAAGTTTAAGAGTATAATAAGGACCATATATATTAGAAAAGCATAAATTTTATTACACGCTATTATTTAGACCCTTTAATCATGAAAAATAAAAAATACGGAAAAAGTGTATAATGAAGTTTGACTTTTTGAAAATGTCAAAAATAAGGGTTTTATTGATAAAAATTCAACTACTTAAATAAGATGAAATTCTCTTTTTTTCCTTTTTTACTAAACTTTTGACTTTCGAGAGATCGATAATAATTTTTTACTATCTCTTAAATTGTTCAAAACGTGATAACTACTGTCATTACCTAAGTTTTATGTTTAAAGCATAGAAAAATGCTTTAATTTTAATAGTGTCTTTCTATTAAACATTCGAACTTAAGTAATGCGCGAATTAATACTTTGATATTTTTTTCTGATTTCACCTTTATAATACACATCATTTCCTAACAAGGTTATGGAGATCATATTTCTCATTCGTTGCTCTGCTTCCACGTTATAGTTTTGTGTACAAATGTTTTTGTTATCTAATAGAAGCTTATTGTAAAATGCTATAGCTGTAAATTTATGATTTGTTTTATTTCGTAGCAAATGCGTCGTTCTATTTCTGGAGGCCGATAAGCTATTTACACATTGTTGTACAATTTCTTTTTGTAATAGTGATGCCCAATACCCCCATGATTATGGCCTTTTTATAATAAACAATTTTTTATACTTTTATCAAAATTTTCATACCATTATAAGGTATACAATTCGGTATATTGATTACTAACTTATTTTCTAAATTAGCCCAATTTACGAAAAAAAAATAATATTTACTTCTATCTATCTTTCTATCGGCAGTTCTATTAAAAGTCATATATTTGCTTTCCAGGTTTACTAATCAAGGAACCAAGCAAACGACTGGGTGGCGGTCCGAATGACGCTAAGGAAATAATGGAGCATGCATTCTTCTCGTCGATAGACTGGTCGGACCTCGTGCAAAAGAAAATACCGCCGCCTTTCAAACCCCAGGTAACCTCGGACACCGACACTCGTTACTTCGACAGCGAGTTCACCGGTGAAAGTGTCGAGCTAACGCCACCCGATCAAGGAGCTCTGGGAAGTGGCGGTGGCCTTAACTCCATAGCCGAGGAGCAGGAACATTTTCCTCAGTTCTCGTATCAGGAGAGTCACTCGGCTGCAACCTCGTCGATAGTCTCCATCAATCACTGACACGATATCAAGTCAATCATCATCGATACCCGGCTTTTGTGTTTTGGTATGTGTGATCGGATGGATCGAATAGTCGCCTCGGACGAAGTTAAGGTGTTTCCGAACGGACAGGGGAGTGTGTGTTTGTGATTCCGGCGCTTGTGTACATTTTTTCGATATTTCTCGGTACGACGGTGTTT
Organism: Megastigmus dorsalis; assembly: GCA_900490025.1. NCBI lineage: Eukaryota > Metazoa > Arthropoda > Insecta > Hymenoptera > Megastigmidae > Megastigmus > Megastigmus dorsalis. The sequence continues at coordinate 19,515 of UELU01137132.1, forward strand.
GTATTTGACGATCGTCTCGATATGCGCGCGCTTCCTGATTAGAAAGTTCGCCGAGGAGATTTGTGATCAGTCGAGGTTAATATCTGGCTGAATTTCATCATGTTGCTTCAGACCATTAAAACCTACATCATTTTTTATTTATTTTTTTTTTTCAATCTTTTTGTTTTTTGTATAATTGGTAGAGTTCACTTGAAAGTTTATTACTATTGACTTTTATCGAAGTTAGAGTGTGAATTCGTTATGATTGATGAATATTCGAATTGTTGCGAACGAAAAGTTCATTGACTGTAATGACTTGTTGATATTAACCTCGACAAAAGTGAATAAGGTGATTTCAGATGGTTCTTTTTTCTATAATTGTCTGCTAATGAAATTCAATGAAAAGTTGTCTTAAAATTTTTTTAAATCAATTGGCTTGTCAGTTTAAGTAGTTTATATATAAATATATATATACATATATATAAGTATATATAATTTATTATTCGTAATTTCGTTAATTATATGTTGAATAATTGTGTGGGTTTTTAGTTGATACATGTTGTTTAATTGAAGGAAGTATTGATCGATTTTTCCTTAGCGAAACTATGATTTTTTTTAAATACTTAATATCACGCCTAACGCTGGGCACCAATTTTATGACGATAATTTTATGCTCCGATTAGGCAAGCATAAACTATCGCTCCTGCTCATGCGTAATTTACACTGTTTGAAATAAATAATGAAATACAATTAAATGAATAAAAAGAAATTTAATTAACGTTAATTAACAAAGGTCATATTTCGAGTGCACGAAAGAAATAATCGTTGAGCGCCAGTCTGTTTGTATGCAGCTCAACTACTTATCACAATGCAAATAAATAATTGTATAGCGACATGGGACACAAGTTCTCGGAAAAATCCAAACTGCGTGTTGGCAATTCTGAGGAATATAGAAAAACTGGAAGAGTGCATTGGAATAATTGCTGTTACAGCTATGCCGGGAGGGAGAAACGATGTTACTTATGGGTCCTTTACCGATGACACGTATACAGCAAGCGCCCTTTAGCTTCAAAAGCACACATCAAATTTCGCGATTGAGAAATCTGTGGGCTATAAGACTTTTTTATTTGAAAAAAATGTACTTTTGCTATCCATTGTCATATAAGTACTATCAAATGGCCAATTCATATGTGTTGGTCATAAAGTGGCTCTATACAGTGTACCGGCTCAGTAGGCTAAAGCTTGATTTATGTTAACAGCATCAGCTGATGTTGTAACTCCCCTTTCCAACGCATACCCTCGATCTCTAAACTCTTGGATAACTCCTGTATGAGCAATAATCCCCCATGTACACAATGAGAATAGTTGGTGAGTACATGGGTCAGATTTTAATTGAGCATGATTATTCCTCATATATAGCATATATATTTCGAAACTACTCAAGAAATTGTATTCGCCTCTTGTGAGAGCTTTAATAGTGTATTCTTCTACTGTACAAGTAGATATTGGTAAAACTATGAAATTGGGCATACCAGAACTAGTAATCGAGTATCTAGTGACAATAACTTCTGACGATTTGTTACGAAACAAATCTATCTTAGTCTCCCATTTTTTAAATAAACGTGCTCCAAAGTGGCATCGTATCTACACGGCGTTCACTCCCGTCATGGCTGTGCTTACGATCATTTTAACTTATGACGATTCTTAAAATATTCTTTTATCAGTAATGCAGATCTTCGATTTTATTACCCTTATACACGGACTGCTGTTTGTTATTCAAATTTAATCTGTCTATTCTGAATATCAACAATATTCGTCATTTTTAGTTTATAAATTCGAAAATTCCGTTGTATGATATTTTTTATTACAGGCTTCTTTAAACATAGCGTATAGAGCTCGATCCTTAAAAAAAGCAAGATCCTTACACAGTTTTCTAGAGCAATTATTTTTGCACCTTCTATGATCTGGATTTTCTTACGCCCAATATCATTACTGTAACATAGCACGTTAGGTTAAAAAATGTCACGGTCCAAAGATAAGCTGCAAGTAAAAATATACTTTTGTTCTACGACACCGCTCGTTTCGATGGATAAAGCTCTATTACATGCACGCATTTGCCATCAGAGGATTTCATGACTCATTAAAGGATTTGATTATAGACTCAGAACTTCTTACTCGAATTGGGACGATAAAACTCAATTACAATTAAAATTTTATAATTAAACGAACTTATCTGCAAGTGTAGTTTAATTACAATTTTATGTGGGGTCTTTTTCGAAACGATCAATAATAATTATTTGTAACGATTCTCTGATCTCTCTTGATTCAGCTGTGAATTTGACTTTTCACGTTTTTAAAATTTGACGTTTGCATTGATTTAAAGCCTAATATTGTTCCAAAAGAGGTTGCTTATTGTATAGCTAAAATTCGAGTAGTATAATAAAATGAGAAATTTCATGAGCGGCAATAATGTGATAAGTATTTAAAAACACATGGGATGAGTTAAAATAAACTCTCCACATAAAATGGATAGTTTATCCTACGAATTTTTAGTATAATTCCGTCAGAAAGCATTCTTCAATAGTCTCTTTGACTTCTTGCATTAAATTCTTACTGTCCAGGGTTTCACCCTACGTGAACTTTTATTTTCTTCAGTAATATTACTACCAGGTCATGTCGCTTTCCGTGAATTTTGTCCTTTATCGCTATATCTTTGAATAATACATATTCGAATGAACCACGATTTTTACACCTGTCTGACTTCACATTCGGATAAGTCCATGGCTAACTTTTTATCTTTTATAATAACGTACTTAACTGATCAATTCTTTCATTCAAACACTGTAAATTTATTCGAATTCCAAAATTCTGTACTAATGAATGTTTTGGAGTTTCAAATTACAATTTGGAAAGCGTAATATCTCTCATTTTATTACTTTGATTTATTTTGGTATTAATTTTTAGTATTAACATACATTTTAATTATGCTTGTGTGTCAATAACGGGGCAAAGCTATTGTAATGGGTTTTAAGTGTGGGTTTAATGGCGATGCTCACTGTCGTGGAAAGAAATACCTAAATTGAAAAATTCCGAAATTAAGAGGCTATGGAGAATGAACCTATACATCTCGGTTTGTAGTCATTGAGCTAACATCATGCACTTTGCCTCTTGATAAAGTCTTATCTAAAGGTGTCGGCATTACAGTGATCGATTATTTATGGCAACGCGTACAATGCGAGGCTATATTCCAAAACATACCTTTGAACTCTACCTTCCTTAAAAAGAAAGTGCCAGGAAAACAAATGAGTAACAGATCTTTTTGCGAAACTCAAACTGACTGTACTTGAGTAAATTAAAACTTTTATATATCTAAGTAATCATTTTTATATTACACTGAACCATTGTTTTATGAGAGATCTTTAAGTATTATTTCAGTGGTAATAATTATAATCTATACATTGATTTTTTAAAATTTTAAGACTACTCTATTTTCTTAATTGTACAATATAGTCCATTTAAGCATCATCATTTCTCTCTAATCAACGAAGGCATCATGTGTGTTTCATTCTACAACTGCTTGTTCGAAAAGGGCCACGGCTGCAATCGAGTAATTTGTACATTAATAAAATAAAATTGCGCGAAATCGCCTTTTACAAATGACATTTATAAGTAAAATATTATTATTATTATTCAAAACTGTCTATGTTCTTTAAAATATCCTGTCTATATTCTTTAATTCTAAATATGTATTTAAACTAAGTCGATATTTAACTTTAAATTCTTATTTGAAGGACTTACCTATAGAAAAATAATTCATTGAAATAAAAAGTAAGTAAAAAGTTTCAATTCTTGTATACCCGCCTGTACCCTAGTATGAGATATCGCATTTTACAATATATTTTATGATAAAAATGTAGAAAGATAATTCATACAGTAATATACAATAACTGAAACTAGAATATTTAACCAAATATTTAAAGGAATATCAATCAAGGGGTTCAATAATTTAAGATTCACATTTTATTTTGTCAATTACTGCATAAATAAGTAAACGAACAAAATAATATTTATTAAAATAAATTGTCTATTTTATTTAAAAAGTTGTAATTGGTAATCACAGTTCATAAGATGAAAATTATTTTATATTAACAAGTAGCATCATTTTCAAGCATATATTGCTCTCATAAATTTATCACGTTTATGATCATGAGTAATACTATTAAGAAACTTAATATAATTCAGGTACGATATAATTTGGTAAGGTGGTATCTTTGATCAACCAAACTCTATCAATGACTTCACCTTGCTTATCATCCGAAACTTGCTCTAAATACAAATGAGTTTTATTGTAAGCTTTCATTCTTGTAAATCCATAGTCTGAACTATGGAATGCTGACCAAGGTGGACTAACTGGAATAAATTTCTCTCTTCCTTCTTTACAACCTGCAGAACCAGTAACAATATGCACTGGAGCTTTATAATTTGTGTATGGCTCAGAATAACTACCATTATACACTTGGAAGTTGTACATTGGCCACAATCTCTCATAGCTGTGTTCATGCGCCCAAATTTGTAAGTCAACTTTATGTTTATAAAATAAGTTTTCCAAACCAAACCAGTTTAGGAATGGCAATCCTACTCTGACTAGAGACTGGTGATTTGTACAATCATCGGCATTCGCATTACTACAATACATAGGTCGGTGACCAAAGGTGACAATCCATGGTCTCTTGGCTCTATAATGAAAATAAGAGTTTGTTTAAAAATTATTTTTGAAATTTTTGATTACTTATTTGTATGATACATTACTCATAATTGTAATGATAATACTAGTTTATTTATTATATGTCTTACCTATTTTCAGGTTTATTGGCTTCTGTGAGATCTCTATCTAGCCATTCATATTGTTTAACAATTTGTTTCAACCCATAGTTCATAAAATAATAAGCTTCAGTTTCAAGTGCGACGAAATGTACAGGTCCCATATTAAAGCTGTACCATAATCCTTCCGAATCTCCAGGCATCGTAAATCGAGCTCTAACAAATAATTGGTATCAAACAAGTGAAATCCAGCATTAAAAAGATTATAAGATTATAAGTCTATTTCACATACCTATAGTTACTAAAGTTGTACTTTTCTTCGTGGTTCCCAGGGCATGTCATATATGGCAAATAAGCAGCAATTTCCTGAATTTGTTTCATGAATTCATCACCAACTCTGGCTTCATGGGTATTCATATCATATGCAAAATCCCCTACATGTATGGCTGCATCATAAAGTCCTCTTTGTGTTTCTTCTTGCAACCTTGGTAAACTCTGAGCATTTTCATTTCCCATATCACCAAATATGACAATACTAGGCGACCATTGTTCAGAGTCATCGGGAGTAGTGATAAAGTAAAAAACATCTGACCATCCCAGATTACTGCCGCAGTGATACACTGGACAAAGTAAAAATGTTGACATATTACGCAATCACATCATAAATTAAAAGAAAATGAAAGCTAACCAAATTAACGGTGAGGAAAATTATATTAATTTAACAGATACTTGTTTGGTACTGGAAACTTTCATAATAAATAATAATCTTTGTTTTACATTTTCTATATAAAGAAATGCAGTTCCAATTAAAGAAAATATTTTAAATCTTACATGCTTACCATATTTACTACTGGGTGTCAAGCCTTTCAACCAAACTCTATGAATATATTGTTTGTGCTTTTTGGGTCCACCATCAACAAAAAGTGTTGAATTACCATATGCAGTTAAAATAAAACCACCAATACCATATTCTACAATTGATTCTTGTGTGTCTTGTTTTGTACTCCATGTTATAACAATATCATGAATATCCTCTGAAATTTAAATTTTAATAATAATAAAAATAATATTTTTATACTGAAAACATACACATATAAATTTGTAATTCAATAAACTAAAAAAGGTAACATAGAAAATTTTTGCAATGTAGAAAGAATACCTGTTGGAAATTCTAAATATAAATGCACAAAAATTGCATAATCAAATTGAGGTATGCGAATAAGTTTAACATATATAATTAAACTATAATTTTACAATTTAAATTATACATATTATATTTATATTTATTTTAATCCCTTTATTATAATAAATAAATGACAAAATCACTATGACTAAAGAACATTTTTATATCAAATTTTATACCTCCATACGCAATGTGAACAGCTTCTGGTTGATATTTAACTAATCCCACTACTGAATTCAGTAACCCTAGTACAGCCAGGACAGCAATGAGACGCATTGTATTCTCTAAATAAAAAAATGCGTTGTAATAAGTATGAATCACATATGATTTATTTCAATGTTACAGTTGTCAGTGATATCAGTGAAAATAATCAAAATAACTTTAAGCATAACCTAGAAGTAATTAAATAAAAATATTAAATAGTGTACAAACTTACGTCGCATTATACTGCTCAGAGATCTTTGTTGTTGCATGGAATTGATGATCACGACGTCAAGCACTTGAATGAAAAATACCTACGATCGATGTTATAAATGTCATAGCTTCCGCTATTTTACAAAGAACGAACGTCAAATCAGCAGCGTAGATAAACTAGATAACAACAATAAGTGTGCAGTGTGCATTACGATTGCATATGTGTGTCTATATAATATATATACATAGGTTTGCCAAATTGAAGGTGCTACAGTTTTCGATAATCGATTTCCGATTGTAATTCTATCGTCACACTTCACACTGGTGACACGCATCTCTGCAACGAGTGCAACTAAATATATATGCCTATATCATTCTACCTGCGTCTCGACTAACTTCAATTCGAAGTTTCAGGCGATATATAAAAACTGACAAACTGACACAACAGCCATCCTGATGCCCCAAGAAGGAACAAATTTATTTAATACGAATTTCCTATGAAGGCGTTTGGGTAGCTGTTAGTTTTTTAAATTATTTTTAATTATAATTAATTAAAATGAAGTACCTACAATGTAATCGGATATGCCTGTGTCTGCTTACATTCGTGAGCTTTGGTAAGTTTATAATATATAACCTAAACTAAGTCAATGTATGAATCACAATAAAATTGTTTGTCACTATTTATTTTAACATGTTAAAATAAATAGTCTAACCTAATGTAGATTTCATAAGATTAGACAGTATGTTTTCATAGCAATAAAAAAAAATATTTGTTTCTAGTTGCTGCGAACAGAATTAAAGACATGTTATACATGCCAATTGATGGAGCTGCAGCTTGCTTTAGGAGACATAATGGCACACATCAGTTTGGGTGTTCATGTAAGAATAGATTTCAAAATTTTAGAATAAAATTTAGTTACATTTATACTAAAAAATATTATTTGCAGCAAGTAAATCGGGTAGTGTGGGAGTAATTCATATAGTTGAAAGTAAAGAAGATGTACTATGGCTCGAAGCAAACAGCACTGCAGGACCATATACGATAGTTTTATCATTTAATATGTTCACAATGGACACGCTGAAAAGATTTAAAAAAACAAATAATGTGAATGGAGTTTTGTTAGCTAGAAATACAAGCTTGGAACGTCCAGCCAGTTATTCACCAGAAGATAGTTGTCCTAATAGGTATTCAGGATTTAAATCATGTGATGAGCCTTGGAATCCCTATGGCTCTTCATTACTTATGGAAGACTGGCCATTTCCTATGTTTTATGTGCAGGTAATAGCAATAATAATATGCTATTGATAAAGTTACATTTTATTTGTTCACATAAAAATTGTAAAAATAGATACATTTACATTAATATAATTTTATTCTTAAATCAATATTAGGATGAAGAAGCTCTTGCAAAAATAAAATTGTGTTACCTTAAGTACAATGCTCACAATCGAGAGAAACAGGCTGAGCGATCTTTGTGTGCACTGGAAATGAAAGCATTCATGTTTGCTGCACTCAATTCAGAAACATGTATTAGGCGGAGTACATCTAGCATAAACTTTAATCCAAATCTTTTCTGTGATCCTCTTGGCGATAGGAATATTCATTGGCCAGTAGGGCCAATGAGTGATAAAGTTAAATCTGTTGTTATGGTGGTGGCCAGGTTAGATGCTAATTCTCTGTATGAAAATTTAGTACCTGGAGCTGGTAGTACAGTCACTGGTTTAGTGACATTGTTAGCGACTGCCACTTACCTTCACACCATGAATGCTACAGTTAACGGTAAGAAACTTTATTCTGTATAGAACTTTCTTAAAATCAATAATTACCGGTAAATTTTAAATAAAGTAGTGTCACAAGTCTCTATGAGAAAGTTTTTGTTGGATGATGATAGATGAATTCTTTCCTTATTTATATATATGAGGAACATTATACAAATTGCTGATACATTAAAATAAATCAATTATTATTTTAGATACAAATGTTGTGTTTTCGTTATTGAATGGTGAGGCATTTGATTACATTGGATCTAGCCGACTAGTTTATGATCTCAAGGAAGGCAGTTTTCGTTCGTTAGGTGGAAGACTTTTGAAATTTGATCAAATAAGCTCTGTTATTGAACTTGGTCAACTGGGTGAAGGACAGCTTTATTTGCATGCAAATAATTTCAAAGATAATCCAATGCTAATTGATTTACAAAAAGAGTTGAGTGCTGAATTACTAGAAAATAGTGTTCCACCGGCCTCCATCCAAAGTTTTCTAAAAGAAAATTCGAGCCTGCCAGCAGTTGTGATAGCAAATCATGGAAAAACATTTGTCAATAAATATTATAACAGCCTGCTGGATGATGCAGATGGACTTGCGTACTCAAGGTATTATTGTCATAAATTTATTTTTTTGATGAAAATAATTCTTATGTTTAGTACCTAGGTATTCAATTTTATTTATTTTAAACAAGTTTGACTAAAATTTAAATAATGAACTGGAAAAAACGAACAATCTTTGAACCTTTGAAATAGTAATCCTCTTTTTGTTTGCATTTAAATTATTTAAATCAATCTTTTGAATAAATTAATTTAACAATCGACTTAATTTTTGCATTATTACAGAAAATGTATATAGAATTTGTTATGATTTATGGGTACTAATTTGTCAAAAAGGATATTTTTCATCATAAACTAATTTTCAGGAATAAGTCAGAGAAACTGGCGTCCAGCTTGGCCACAGTAGCCATGAAACTCGGTAACGAGCTTTACAAAATAGTGACGGGAAGCAAGACTGCACCAGGTAACTTTACTTTCGTAAAGCAACTCGTGGAAGAGCTTCTGCCCTGCTACCTCGAAAGCGCCAAGTGCCAACTATTCCAGGCAGCATCGCCACCAGGTACAAAGCTACCCAATCAGGTACTGCCGATGTACGTGAGTGTTGCACGATCAGACAATGTGGCGACTACTCTGACCGGCCAGCTGCTCGCTCTACTTACCGGCGAACCATTTCCAAACATGAATTCCAGCACGTGCCTAGAGAACCATATGCTCTGGATGGCTGGCTATTATAATTTTAGTGGAGCTTGCATAAACTCGACCGCTAACTTCAGTTTGGCTTACAGTCCTGCATTTATTATTGAAGGTAAGCTTATAATAAATTTGTGCATCTATTGAGCTAAACAACTTGGGATGTTAGGAAATTTTTTAAATTCAATTTAAATTAATAAATACTACTTTATATAATATTTTCTTTGCAGGTTATAATATGAAATCAGGGGTCTACTCAACATGGACAGAATCAGTATGGCAAAGTCTAGGTATGAGGATGTTACTGAAGCCATCGCCAGCAACAGAAAGATTAAGTTTGATTTTAGGTAGTGTGGTTACTGGTCTGTCTTTTATTCTTGTATGGTTCGTTACATCTAGAGCAGATGTTTTATTTAATACGGGGTAAGCATATGCGTATTTATGTAAATGTATTAAATTAATAAATCTAATACGTAAAGAAAAAATTTTGAACAAATATATTTGTACTTTAACAGATCGGTGGATCTATAGGAATACGAGATGGATCGCATATCATCAATCAGTCCAGATTACGAAGAAAGTGAGCCTTTCATTTGAACTAGTCCAAAAGTTGTGAAAGTGCACACGTGCAATTAATGCACATTTGGACTATCCATAACAAACAAATGAATCCATTTATTAACTGAAATTATTAATTTTTTATAACATCATTCACATTTGTTTATATTTCGCTTGATTTCCGTTTATAGTAAGGATGCGTAATCCAAAAAGAAAATAAAAGGAATACTTAGGTTCTTACTCGAATTTTACAATAACTACAACTTGTATCAACACTAGCAATGAAAATAATTTTATGCAGTATGATGCAATAGAGAAGAGATAGCTAGGATTTTTAAGGGAAAGATTTGGGAAAAAAACTATTTATCTCCTAATACATCAAAAACGAATTTTGAACGATTATGCGTTTGGATCACGAAGCTAACTACATTAGATCTTTTTTATAATAAATAGTAGGTTGATAATTATTTCCTCGCAAAATATTGTCAATACTGACGACTCTGACTGATAAAAGTTGGAAATAAATGTTATTTTAATATTAAAACATTGTCCTTATTGTTACCTTTATTAACACATAAAATACAATTTAGGAAGCAGAAAACTAAGGTTACTAAACTAAATTATTTAGTTAGTTGCAATTAATTTTAATGTCTGACTATTTTAATCAATCATTATGACCATTATATTGATATCATACATCAATATTATGTATCATCTTTCATTAATTACACAGGCATACAAAAAGAAAGTTGTCTGATCCAAAGACTAGACTTACGTATCCTTATGTATTTTGATGCGCTCAATCCGAATCTGAACTCAAAATTAGTCCATCACGTCACAATTTTGAGATATACTCAATTTTGCGATATAAAAAATAAGGCTAAAAATTTTTCTTAATCATTTTAATAAGTGATATTGTATAGCAGTCGAGGGTACATGTAAAATCCATTTTGAATCATCTATATACGATTTTATGTCTTTGAGATATGGCAAATTAAAATTCACAAACATTCAAATCTACAACTGTTTGATCAATTTGATTGCTCTTTAGATATATTTTCGAATTTCAAATTTTCATATCTCAATTACAGAAATTTTAAGATATAAAAAACAAGGCTAAAAATTTTTTCTAATTATTTTCGTAAGTGATATTGTATAGCAGTTATGCCTTTCAAAATCCTTTACCTCTATCTCAAAATTGTGACGTGATGGACTAATTTTGAGGTCAGGTTCTGATTCAGCTCATCAAAATTCATAAGAATGCATATGTCTAGTCTTTGGATCAGATAACTTTTGTTTTTTTGCGTGCCTGTGTTATTAACTTGTGTTCGTTTTTATGCAAATAAATCATTACTTACATTGTTTTATGTTATCAAAAATCAATTTTAATTAATGCTTACTATTCATCATAACATTACAATTCGAGGGTAAGGTAAAGAAAACAAAGTATTGCAAGCGTGATGGCATTTATTATCGATAAACTTAATTAACAGGGCGTAGATTTACACGAGAGAGAATTAATTCATTCGCTTATGCCTTGTTTAATATGCTATGCGATGAAAAGACTATGTATACGTTTAGCTTAGGACTTAAAAACTCTTTATACGGAGCTAGGAATGGTCCAGAATTTGAAGACTTATTTTCTTTTCATCTCCCAATAAACTCAATCTGCGTAATTTTCCACAATATTTCACATTTAACGGAAGACCGAATATACATTTAAGCATTTCAAGGCTTATTTATATTGTTATAAAAAATAAAATAACAAAAGTAAAAAATAACAATCAATACATACATTTGAAAAATCAAAAGATTTTTTCTTCTGGACCATTCTTACAATCCAAATTTTCTTTTCACTTTTTTTCTTTAAATATTTAAATCGAAATCTTAGGCAGGAGTCTGTTTCGAAGTAAACAACATACGCATATCCCTTACTTACGCGCACACATGCTTTTCATAGGACGAAATTCTTAATTTGTTTTCTCTCTTTCGATAATTATCGCTTTTTTACACGTGTGCGCATGGACAGAGAGAATTGCAGGTCTCGTTTAATCTTTGTTTTTTGTATCATCATAACTTGTGAGTTTTTGAAAAACTTTTGCTTAAAAGTTTGAACTTAATAAAATATTGCGTGAAGATTTTCTCAATAAACATAAAAAAATATAGAATTTCTATCTATGATAATTAAACTGTGTCTAAAATGGTTTTAAGATCAAACGTATTAGTTTAAAACTTTTTTTTGATAAAGTACTATTCCATATAATTATGAGATTCCTTTAATATCCAATTAATTTACTTTATTACGTCTGTGAAGCCATTTGTACTAGAATAGTAGTACTACTGTGGTCTATTATATATTTTAAAATCTAGTCTACAGTCAACGTTAAAACCATTCGAGAACGAGAAGTAGTTTCGTATATTCTACGTTTTAAGTATTTTATCACAAAAATAAAATCCAACTAAAATGAAACATCAAATCCCTCGCATTGAAGAAACTAAAATCTTCATTTTTCAAAAACTCTTCTCACAGTTTTCTCTACTTCTTAACTCTCGGTTCTAAATATTACGTTGCAGCATTTTTTGCGTTTTTTACTTCTTTTATTTTTTCTTCATTTTCATTTTCAAGTATACAATTATTATGAAGTAGGAGGCTGGGCACCGCCCACCGAGTTTATCACAGTCGTCTGGTGCCGCAGCACATACGTATACGTGGTTCAGCCTTAAGACCTACCTCTTACACATCTACCGTTTAAACCTTAAACACTAAGCTATCTTGTCTTTCTTTAATTTTTTTTTAAATCAAATGAGTTGCAAGTTGAATTGCAGACACACGACACCTTCGCTTCGTTTTTTTGTTACTTATTAATTTTCTCCTCTACCCTCTTTCACATTATTCTGTTTTCACAATACTTATTTATTGCTGTTCGCCGAGAAAACTCGACATTATTTTTTTTTATTTTCTCTTAATCTTTTGACTTTATTCATATCGCGGAAAATGCGCGCCAAGTATAGAGCTAAAAAGGAAAACATATAGAGGAAGAAGGTTCTTTTTCTTTTTTCATTTTATCTCTGAATCTCTGTACAAAAAGGAATTGTTCGTAGTTTTATTTTCATTCTTTGTTTACGCTATTACAACTAGGTAAAAGAGGAACAGAGCCGTTTCTTTCTCGTTGATCGTTTCTTTTTTTTTATTACGTCTTTTTCCTTTTTAATCAAATCACACGTATGTCCATTTCGTATAATCTTTAATCTTAAAAGTACTTAATTTATTTTTAGTTTAAAAATGGAAAATGAACTTAGATTAGATTTTATAAATTTTAAGTACTAAAAAAGCATACTCATTTATTGAATCTAAATAGTCGATTCTAATTTGAAACTGCGCAAATAAATCGAGCGCTGATCTCGAAGGTAAACATTTTACGAAATGAACTCAAGTAATATCCTATAGCAGATGATGATTTACTTACAAAAGTTGAAATTTTTTCATCATTTATTGGCATCGCGCGATGCCTCACTTCTATAGAGCCGTTTCTTTATTTCCTCCATCAATCATGGATACATATTTTTAATGTCCGTCTAAATCGTTCCAAGTCAACAGTTTTCTTTTCTCGGTATCGCAATTAATAATAATAAAGTTAATCGTATAGTATGTACAGCAATGCACCGAGGAAGCCGGGTCCTCAATTTCTTTTATTTGCTCGCTCTCCATCACAGCTTCCTGGCGCATGCACAAAAGACGACACTTAGAGTTTAAAAATATAATCATTATATATATTTTATATATTTCGAATAGCGTTTATATTATCGGTATCGTTATTTATTAATTTTAAATTTGTTTTTATTTATTAATTTATTTGTTTTATCATCATTTAATATATCCAGAGTTGCAAAATTATGCATGATTGTGAATCCTATTCTTTTTGCGAATTTAAATTTTCATTAAATTTTCTTCATATGCAAGTCTGAGACAAATTTATTTTAAGAAGAGAAAGAAGGAAATTCAGAAAGTTATTTTTTTAACGTTCTTTAATAAATAACGTGGAACTGGAAAACAACAACGTTTACCTACTTCATACATTTTACAACATGAAATACACCTTTTTTATTAAAAAAAAAAACTGACGAGGAGACGTGGAGCATCGCGAAGTTAAGCAAAGATAGATTAAGAAATTTGGAATTAATATTAAATACTCCACTAGTCAAGCTCTTACCCATCGATAACAATGGGTCTAGATTGTGTTTTAGTATAATTGCATACAAACTTAAGCTTAGACAACTACGTGTAATAAGTACATATACATTTCACTATATATAAACATGTATAATAATTATATACGGTTAGATAGGACTATTCAAAAAGTCATGAAGTTTTATCAAATTCATTTAAAATGTATGTATACATAATTTATGAACAAATTTTGCTCAAGTAAAAAAATGCTTGTACGCAATTATATGTGGACAACTTTTATACCCATTCATTGTGCACAACCATGCATAATTTATAGCTTTATTCACCTCTGAATTAATTTACTTATTATCTTGGAGGGACAGCACTTTTGCTACGTCACGACGATGAGCTGCAGAGCTGAACATAGAGAGACTATGGCGTGGAAGTTACCACACTCTCCACAATTACATGGCACAATGAAAGTGATACCTATTTTTTGTATTTTTCTGCTTACATGTTATTTTATGGTGTGGCAGTGACTGATACACTGCTCTATCTTTTTCATTTTATTATATTTTTGGTGTTTTTATCGACGAGTATAACTTATGAGAGTGGGACACTTCCCTATAAAAAATCTTAAGGAGATACAGAATTTAACAATTTTTAATAAAAAATTACATCTCAGTAATAGAAGCATACATACTATATATGAATTATACAAGAATCATACAATTGCTTACAATTAATCGTATACAATTTTTTAGAGAGTTAAATATAATTCATATATAATTTACATATAATAACCGTGTACTGACTGGAAAAGTAAGTCTGTAGGAACTTGTGTAAAACTGAGCGATCTGAGGTTTGTCGTAGCTGAAGCAAAAGTGAAACTATATATTTACGTTTCATAAAGTTCAAGTGCAATAATAAGTTCAGCATTAACGTCATTATCTAGCAGAAAAAATAAACTCTTTTCTTTTCTTTTTTAGGCTACATATCATCATTCAATAAAGTTTCGCTGTCGCACGCTAAACAAATTGTTCTAGTCGATACACGAGAATAACAACATGATCGAAAAATGGCTATGAGAACATTAAGAGGATGCAAAACCTATTATAAAGACTCACAAAAAATTCTCAAAGAAACCATTTGAGAATCTTTTAATTCACATTAAAACAACTCATTCAATTATTTTAACGATCGAAATAAGTATAAAAATCAAGGTGTAATTTTTTATTCAGTTCACTGAAGGCTTCATTTTTTAGTGTTTCTATAATGAATGAATGAATGAATGAATATAGTTATTAGGCAATCAATTCGATATCAATCTGGCGATTATTCGCCAAAAGAGTCAAAATATGAACAAAAATCTTTGAATAAAAATATCATCTTAAATCCATGGCTTTCACATTCCCTCAATACATTAGATATTAATGGAATCAATCATCGATAGGTGATTCTCCTGAGAGTGACTATTGTACACGATTTACGTTTATTTATTTTGGAAGTAAAAAAGCCGTACCTGTTTAACATGACTATTATGCAAAAATCGAGTGCAATGGCGAGAATGCAAAAACTGTACAAATCTTGCAGGATCGATACGCAACAAAATATTTACGTCGATCTCGATGTATACGTATTAATATTGAACACAGTCGAAAGAAGTAACGTTATTCAAGAGTCGGTATACCAGCGTTTCATTTTAAAGCGTAATTCATTATTAGTTACATTTCATTTTCTCGTGTTACAAGGCGCTTCTGCTGGAAGATTTTTTCAAGGATTTGACTAAGAAATTGTTTAGGCGGCAGTATGTTAATGTAACATCTATATGCAAATGTTGTGCTGTTCTTATTTGTAAAATTATACATAATTAACAGATTAACTATTTTAAAAAATAATAAGTTTTATTCATGAATATTCATCAAAAACTAAACAATATTCTTACAGATAAATGTAACGATAATGAGCTGTAATCTAACATAAGTATAAATCGACTTAAAATTTAGTTCTAAAATTTCTTTGAACAATAATAAAATAAATCTAACAGCTACAGTCCTTTTAGTCAGACTTTGATTACATAACAGATTGCCAAACCTCTATAGAATAATAATTCACATAAAACCAAAAATTAATAAGAACGCATTTGCTATACACTGTCAAGTATTTCAGCTTTCAATGATTCATTAATAATCACTTAACATACTGCCTCGTCAGTCTAAGTTAGCGCGCAAAAGGTATACATACGGAAGCTACATCATCACATCTCTCGTATACGCACCGTTACGGGTAAAAATAAAAAAAAATATCTATGTAACAATCATCTGACCTCCTATCGTTGCAGAGAACGAAAAGTAAAGGAAAAAAAAACAATAATCGAGTGACTGAAGGGGAGGGGAGGGGGGGGGGAAGAACTAAAAAGAAAATCGGGAAGGTAGAAGAATTACAAATTCAGCACGCGCACAAAAAAACGCGATAAGAGCGTGATAACTTCTAGTCGAGAATATCCCTGATGATTTTCGCGAGAATAGTTTTCTTTACGTATCTGACAGTTAAAGCGAAATCTACCCTCGAATACCTTAATACTGTAATGAGCGACGAGTTCTAAAGGTGGACGCGAGGAGATCCGTCGAGGTCAGTGAGCGAAGGGCTTCGTCTCTTCGATTTCGATGCCGCCGTCCTCGCTGTCCTCGTCGTCGCCGGCTTTGCTACGTCGATCGCCAATCCCCAAACCTGTACACAACGCCAAAAAGAATTTTTTAACATCAATCAATAAGCTATTTTTTCTTTAATCTCTTTGAATGTCCATATAATTTATGTAATACAAACATTTTTATTGCGATACCTTTCTCAAGATAATATTTCACTCCGTAAAGTGCCAATTGTGCGTAATATTAGAATTGTAAGTCAAGAAAGAGAAAAAAAAAGAATGACGAACCGGAGTACGCGGCCTCAGCGTCGCTCGAGCCGTTGGATTCGCTGCCCGAGTCCTCGGACTGCCAGTCAGGATGCTGCTGGTGCTGCTGGTGGTGTTTGCCGGCGCTCGCGTTGCCCGAGCCACGCGCCTTGGATCGCTGCTGCTTACCACTGGCCGAGTTGCGCTGCTGCTGTTGCTGCTGCTGTTGCTGCTGCTGCTGGAGTACAGCGTCCGTAGCGCCGGCACCGTCGAGCATCGGCTGTAGTATACGACGACGCGCGTTTATGAACCAATTGTTCACCTGCAGTAGCGTCAGATTCGTGTCGCTCGCTATCTGGCGCTTCTCGTCCTCCGTTGGATAGGGATGCTGCGAGCCAGCGAACATATCAACTATCAATTCGATATTTGTCCAGGGATCGTAATTCAAAACTGATTTATAATATTGCATCGTGGTTTATGTAGCGCTGACTTGACAACGATAGTACATAGGAATTGGATTAGTGAGATTATAGATACTAACGACTAAATGTTGGAAAAGCCAGGCGCGCATGATGTTGGTGGCCTGCTTGGGAAGTACGCCGCGTTTAGGTTTGGTTTTCCTGCTGAGCGAGCCGGCACCTGCCGGTGCGGCGATCCCGCAGGCGTCCTCGTCGTCCTCGCTTTGCATGGACGACGGCGAACCTGTAACAGTAACATCTATCCAATATTGCTAGGATTAATCTCTACCCTATTGTATGTATATATATATATATATATATACATATATTCAGTCGATTTATAAATTAATAGCTCGCTCGAGTTTACGGATCTTCGACCGTTGCGAAGACGAAAAGGTATAAGTATATGTAATTAAAAGAAACAATTGTACAATGACACAAATTACAGATTATATCTATATTGGTATAATTTATTACATTATATCGACGATGATTATATGTGCGAATTCAATTTTTGTTGATAAACTGTTTTCAATTGGTTATTTACATAAATATATAGATGAAAAATTATAGGAGTTAGATAATCAATTCATTTTGGACTGAGTTCATAAATATATGAAAACATTTGATTTATGGCTTCGATATAAAAAATTAATTTTCCAACATGTGCGCAGTGTACAAACAACAATAGATTATCTGAAAGCTCAGTTCGAATAAAATGATGCTCGTGTTAGAGATATGTGATAGGTATATTAGCAAGGAAAAATGTTAATGTTCTAACCACCAAAGCCTTTTTTATTATGTATTGCGGCGACTCCCACAAACTCAAATTCATTTTTTGTATCTTGCATAGCGAATAATCCCCAGTAGCTAGCTTCTTCTACGTAAACTCTGTCGGAGGTATTACTCAATGGGTCCACTTCTACAAATAGGGTAAGAGATATCACACATACAATACACAAATGTTACAACAAAGCATTAATAATCACTGAGTAATTGTTTGAATTATATATTATAAAACCACAATCTTCATCAAACTAGTTAAATCCTTTACATTTTCTAAGCAAAGGCTGCAGTTATCATTTATCTTTAAACTTTGACGCATTGTTTTATCAACTAAACAAGAAATCATTGAGTTTAAACGAAATTTTGCAAACAGTTTTCGTGTATTCGTACTATAAAAAAAAAAAAAAACAGCCAAGTTGCGGCTGAACCTTGGTTTGATTAATCAAAACAGAAGGTTAGTCGAGGCATTTTATACAAGCATAAATTTCCCAGATCATCGATTTTGTCACAACTCTTTTTTCCCATTTACAAAATATTCTACCCACAGAGTCAAATTCGTCGTCGCAAAATCAATGATCCAATGTTTCTCTCCCCCCCCGGATCTGCACAGCATCGCTCGTCCCTCATACATCATCAGTCCCCGAAACGAATAATAGATCAGTCGATGTATCCGCGTGTCTAGAGTTGTATACCTTGGCCGAGGTACACGTCGTTGACCGGCGGGCAGAGAGTGGCGCAGGGATGGGCACCGATCTGCGACAGGGGCGTGCTTCCGTGCACCGAATTGGGCGAGCGGGATCTCTGGTCGTCCTGGTCCTGGCTGCGATCCGAGGACCTTCTGTGCCGGCGCTGATGATGATGCTGATGATGATGCTGATGATGATTGCCGCTGGAGGTCGAGGACCTCGCCGAGGACGGCCGGTGCTGGTGCTGGTGCAACTCCTCGATCGCCGAGGCCGTCGTCGGCGCCGTCGCCGTAGCCGCCGCCGTAGCCGCCGCCGTAGCCGCCGCAGCTGGGACCGAGGCCGCGTTGGGCGTCGTCTGGTTGCCGTTCTCCGACGGCCCCTCGGACGATCTGCTGCTGCTCACTCCGAGTCCGTTAGCTCCCGACTCAACATCATTGCCTGTAGATGACAGCACCTGGCAAATATATGTTGCAGCTAGCTGTCAGAGAGCAGGGGTCGGGGTTCTATGTTTGGCTCGTAGCTTACAAGAGGCGCGCGACTCGACTCCGGTATCCTCCCCGTCTTGTCTATACAAACGGTCCCCCGTCGCCGACGCGCCGCTCCGAGATATATTATATGTGTACAATATAATATGTGCGAGGGGGATTACGATGAGGGCCAGAGATGTTAGTAAGCGATGGGGAGTTAATAGATCGGTTGTTTAAGAGCGATAGATGAAGAAGTGGGTGCAGGTTGAGAGAAACGCCGCGGTTCTATCGGGGCTATTACACAGTTGCGAACAACATGTATTTCTGGACCAAGTTACAACGGATTTGTTCACCTCGTGGTTAATGATAGAGACATCAAGTCAAATGAAAGTGAAAAGACCTATTTTATATTGATTTTATACTTTTTAATTCATTCCCTTTGTTCAAAGTCAACCTTTATATTTGACAAGTTCGAATGAACTGAGAGTCGCATTGAAACATTTATCGCGGAGAAAATATTTACGAATGAGTTTGCGAAAATTCTAGCGATTCTTCCTTAAACAATAGTAGAAGTATATACAATTTGAAAAATCCACTGTCTGTACTAGTGTCTGTACTTTACCTATACTTATAAAGCTTAATCCTAATTGACTGTATATTAATTTGTCTTACAATTTTCATAGATATACGTCTGCTTTGAACTTTTTCTCTCTGTAAATATATTGTATAGTATTTTATTCCGTTGGTTTAAAATGTAAAAATCGACGGCCAGTCCGACGAGTAAAATCTTCTCTGACATAATGGAAAACATTTGCATAAGTACTGTAGAGTTAAAGTTTTGTCGAGTTGAAATACATATTTCTTTTTGAAAAGACCAACAATAGTCCACATAACTTGAACATCGTAGAGCTAAAATATACCGAACGACAAAACACAAATTCTGAAACTGCGACAAAGAAGAATAATTTCTGTTCTCGTCAAATTCAATTGTTCAAATATTGACATTAGTCCTGTGAATTGTGGACACTGTTTACTGTATATACGACGCGACGAAACGATACTTAAAATATTTCACTCTAAATATAATATCCCAAGAATGACAAGCGCATCGACAAACGAACGAAAATATATACCGGGCTTTATCATCCACAAGCCGCTTGAAACAATATTGATAAAATTCATTCGCCGCACACCATTCGACTGCACCGACAATAAAACATATAAAAAAAAAAATTGCGTTCCCTCTTTGGAAAACTATCGTCGATATCCAACGAAAACGAGAGACTCTGGTCTTTGGACATTGAAAAATTCCGCCTCGTCAAAATAAACCAGCTCGACGTGCCAAAGTATAACATCGAATACATATACACGCCAACCGGATAAAAACTCGCAACTTCTCGGATATCTACGACTTGGAAACTTTCGAAAACGACTTTTCCCGCAGAACAATCGTCGGGTCCAAAAAAAAAATTGGCACTCAATCCAGTCCCTCCTCCTTCTCGCCCAAAAAGAAAAACGACCAACAGCTAGAGAGAGAGAGAGAGAGAGAGAGAGAGAGAGAGAGAGAGAGAGAGAGAAAATGCAGTAGCATCTGCATTTTCGATGGCACAGCAACGTTCGTCAAAAAGTTTGCTCGCTCTCGGCAGCGCTCCTATACATTATATACACACATCGTATGGCATGGGCGTCGCGCAATAAAACTTACGAACCCGTATGTATATACACAATGCGTCCAACCAAGTGCTAACTGAAAATATCATATTGCCCCATTTCCGCGACCAATGCTCCTCGTCGTTCCTGCGTGCACATGCGTGTGCATATAATACATATATATATATCTTTTATCTATGCACGTGTAATAGATAATGGAGACACACGCACTGACGCCCATACATATGTTACAGAGCCCTCGGCGCGCCTCTACGTACACTATCGGGGATGTCTACTCGGATCTGTCGTAGGAAACAAGGATCTATATAAAGTGTTTGCAGAGTTTGAGTATCGTACAAAAGAGAACGGGGAATACGGAAGAAAGCGTTGGTGCGGCGTTCGGCGCTATACCAAAAAGTCTGGATTATCAAATATTGCGCAAACACCGTGTTATACAGGACTGCGGAACACAATGCTTATACAAAAGTGTGAAGTGCGCATTGCTTCGTGTAGAGTCGCGAGTGAGAAATTTGATAATCCATCGTTTGGCCCGCGCGCGACATCAAAATATATATGTATACCAAGTGCGCATACGTGAACTGCGTGATTGTTGGAGGTGCGTGCCGTTGGTGGAATATAAGCGCTTATACATGTGTAATTATTTTTATACAATGATATAAATATGAATATAGCAGAAACAACGTAAAGAGAAAACTCGGGGTGAGAACAAAAAAAAAAACTGTGACGTGGAACAGTTCGTTCTGAAAGTTTGCGCAATATTTGCCACTGTATCTCTGCACCGTCACACGCACACACTGCACGAAAACATCGTTTTGTATTTATACGCGCGAAAGTGGCTCGCAAATGCGATTTCTCTCGATTCATTTCTTCCATTTCTTTTTTTCCTCTTTTTTTGTTTAAAACTACGCGTATTTCGCATTGCGATAACAACCCAGTTTTATCAATAATAAAGCGTACAAGGGGCAATTTTGCCATTGAGGTGTGACTAGTGCAAAAGTTGTGCAAAACAGATGGAGTTTAATTTTTAGAATGCGAAAATGAGGTTAGGTACATATGTATATATAAAAAAAAAAAAAAAGAATTAATCCGCTCTGCATTATCATTCAGCGGTCGCACTCTCGGCTGAAATTAATATTTCTAATTCATCGGAGATTTTCTCCAGATCCTCTCCCGAGCCAACTGCGGATAGTCCTTTTAAAATTTAAAGAGCAGCTCTCTGCCATTTAAAAAAGTCGCCACCAACGCTAATGGAATCTCGCAGCAGCATAGCTCTCGGAAACATTGGGCAAACTTTCAATCCTCGCACAATCAATGCGTGTATACACATACTCGAACTTAACGAAACGAAACGAAACGAAACGAAACGAAAAGAAGAAGAAGCTACGAAAGCGAGAAAGAGAGATCCGTGGTTTCTAACCTGCAGGGGACTGCTTCCGTTGCTTCCACTCGACGGCGCCATACCGTCGTGACCCGTCCCGTGATGGCTGTAATCGCTGCGCAGCAGATTCTCGCTCTGCATCTTGCCCTTCAGGCAGGTTATGTAACGATTGCAGAAGTCCTTGCAGAGCTCCTGTACCTTTTCCAGCTCGAGCAGATGGATCCGTAGCACCTGGATGGCCTTGATCATCTATACACGCGACCACCGCGGCGTTATATATAGAAACAAGAAAATACGCACCGAAATAAAAAACGATCTCGCCTCGCTTTACCCTTTTATTTCTTTTTTTTTTCTTTTTTTTTTTCGTCAGATATATGGTTTACCCCATTTCTCTATTAATACGGGCTTTCGATTAGAATTATTGTCGTAATGGGTTACTTTGAAGGAGGATGAGTGGCAGGTTTAAGCTAAAGTGTAATTTTTAAAGTTTCTTAATTGTGCAGGGGAAATCCGGTATAACGTTATATAGGGATTGAGAAGTAGTTGACTGTGTTTAAAGTTGCATTTGAAGTTGTACGGTATAAAGGATTAAAACGCGAGGTATACTCTTCCTTTACCGGGAGATTTCGCCGTATAAAAGTTCGGGGGGAGGCTAGGAGCGCGCGCTAAAGTCAATGCCGGATTAAAATAGGTATAGCCCCGAGGTAAGGGAATTTTATACTTTGAACGAGGAACTTTCCGTCTTATATACGCCGAATGGGGCTTAGCGGAAGAATCACACAAAGTTGGTAGTGCTCTCTGCTTAATTACGATTATAAATTAATTGAACCTTATTTGGGTCCTTTACTTTGTTTTTATTAATTTCCTGTTATTTCGTATATTGCGTGCAAGAGGACACAAAACTGGACGTATCAATCTATTTTGTACTTGTAATTGTGTCGATATTTTAGTACAGTTGTTATGTAAATGACTGAAACGATAACAAGGGAATCGCATGACCAATCTATATACAGCAACCAAAAGTATAACCTCGGTAACAAAATGTTTTATAGCGCTGTAAAAAAGGTGATATTTTTTACAATAGCGCAGTAACGCGAGAAAAAGAGCAAATGTTCGAGAGAAGATAGGCAGTCAGGATACGCACCAGGCCGTCAATCTCCGGGTCATTGATGAGGAAAGGCTTGCGGTCCCTCTCCTGGTGCTGTACAAAAGCCTGTATGTCCATGTTGAAGCTCTCCGAGGTGGAGTTGTCGGAGCTCTGGGTCGCTTGCTCGCATCTCTCGAAGAGTAGGGCCAGGAGGGGAAAGAGGGGATGCTTGTAGACGGCCCTCTTGTCCGCCTCGAATTGGGCCTGGTCCTGGTGGCTCGCGTAGTCGGCTACCCCGCTTGCAGGGTCCTGATCGTAGCCAGGGGTCACCATAGCTAGGGCCACCGCGGTGCTACCCTCTTGCATCCTATCTGCATTCCTCATGGGTAGCGGCGCAGGCCTCCAACATTGTCTTCTTGCGAGAGACTATTTCTCTCTTCCTCTCTCTCTCTCTCTCTCTCTCTCCCTCCTTCGCTCTCGACGCCTCGCTCTTACCTCCTAGCGATGACCGGATGCTTGGCTGCTGCTACTTTGGCTGTCGGTGCGATGCGAGGCGAGATCCTGGAATCGTATTAAGAGAATCGTTAGAGTCGAGGTAGTTTGTAGAGTATGGGTGAAATTTGGGTAAAATTGTTTTATGAACTTGTATAACATTGGTCATATTCGCATCTTTCCTGCATACTCTACTACTACTTTGCGTTCGCTATAATTGAATGCGTTCTTTTCGTGGCCGAGACATAAAAATCGGTACATCGATGGATGAATTGATCGCGCGTACACGCAGAATGCGACTTGAACTGCACTCGAGTTTGCGCGCGCGTCAAATTGATCGAAGCCATTCATCAATTATCAAACGTATAGTGCCGAAATTAAGGAGGTTCTATATCGGTTTCGGAATATTAACAGATAGTTTGTCATTAAACTTTGCACATGGGATAGAATAATGTGCCAATAATACGCAATTTTCAAGTCTATTCGTTATTGTAGTTTAAAATATTTCAGTAAACACTTTTTTGTAACTTTTAACATATAGGGTCTTATGTAAAAATCACGATTTCGACACTCTTAATTTAGAAATTCTCTCATATTAATATAAAAGACAGTTTTTGATATAATACAAATTCTATTGTATATAGATAAATGTATTATGTAATATATTTGCATGTACATACTAATCAAATGCGCAAATTCATCCTTAATTATTACAATGGTGTTAATCAGCGATAATAGAATGCGCGCCAAAGGGCATTATTAACCACGATGGGAAAGTTAATAATAATAATCAGACTGGAAGCGATGACGCAAACATTGTGCAATAATTCATGCGGTTCTGCAAAATTTGCTCTATCATAATATAATTTACGGTACGCATAACTCAAAGCGAATTTTTCCCAACGCTCCAAAATTGAATGAATCACTATTTAAAAAGCAACAAATTGCAGGCACTGAAACGAAGCCCGAAAACAAATTCGCCCGGCATCGCCTACCAACAAAGAATACACCCGACGCCGCTATACACCATATAATTTGGCGCTCGCAACGCATCGTCCCACTCTCTCTCTCTCTCTCTCTCTCTCTCTCTCTCTCTCTCTCTCTCTCTACTCGTACCAATCCCCGAAAAGTAGCCGCTATACTCGCACGTACATAGCCGGTGATTTTGGGCATAAAAAACGCGAACGCCCGAGTTTTTGATTAAGTATTCATTGAGAAAAAGGGCGTCGATCTCTCTCTCTCGATTCCCTCTTGGCGTGAATGCACCTTTATCCCCTTGTACCATAGTCAGAGAGAAAGAGAGAGAGAGAGAGAGAGAGAGTGAGCTAGTCTCTCGGTTGCTCGGCTCGCCGCAACACGCGAGAGTGTGCGCGCGCCCAGAGAGAGAGAGGAGCGACTATATACAGGGAAGAGGAGTATAGGAGAGGAGAGAGGAGGAAGAAGGCGCCTGAACGAGCGCTACTGCATTTAAATGTCATCATTAGAAGCTTTCGCTGTCGCTCGGGTATACGAGGCGGCTGCCGCTCCTGCCGCTTCTTCTTCTTCTTCAGCCCGGGCTTCTGCTGTAGAGCTGCTGCTGCTGCTGCTGCTGCTGCTGGCGAGGCGAGGCGAGGCTTTGCCGCCGCCGAGACCGCGACGCGCGCGTGTGTGCATGGAAGCACGCTCGGGATCTCTCCTTTCTTTATACTTTCGGAAAAATTCCGCTCTTCCTCGCGCGATTCGAATTTTTGCACTCGTCGAGCGCGTTCGCACGTGGACAATGTGCCGACGTGTCGAGAGGGGAATAAACCGATGATGCATTTATTTTGCAGTTTTTGGAGATTGTTTGGGGGGGGGGGGTATATGTGTTTGATTGAGAATATTGAGAAAGGGGATCGATCAATTCATGTATATATATTGACTGCCGTTGAGAAATGAAAAGTTCGCATTTTTTTGCAGATAAAGTTCGACTCTACTTGGCAAATACGTCGTTTAGAGTATTCGGAAATAATTTACAAATTTTAAAAACGTTTGATATATATAGGTTACACAGGATTGACCGTTGCCTAGAAAAATGAAGATTATTTTTGATATTACGCGCAAAAAATGTACGCGCTCTCCTGAGGAGAAACGGTTATATCTATATGGAAATAAGACCTCTCGCGTAATGGTGCTTCTTTTGAAATGTCACTTTTTTTTTTTTTATTAAAATTCTACGATTACCATCTCTATTTTTCTTATCCAAATAGACTTTTTATCTGCGCATTTAATAAATAATTCTTCATTTAATTTCCGCGGTATAGCGAGCGGTATAGTCTATCTCATCATCTAACAAGTTCATTCAACAAATTCATCGTCTACTATTTGCCACACCAATTTTAAATTAACTAAACCACTCTATACACGTGGTTCAATTTCAAGTGCTTAATCAGTCCTACCACAATCGACTGATTCCACTCGACACCCACAACCGCACCTATACTACCATTACTACCCTGCGTTTTACCCCAAACAAACCGAAAATCCCTCTATCCACATAGGCCAACATCGATAACCAATCTAAACTCCTCACTTCTCCACACGCAAATATTCTAAACCGCATTTTTACCCATTCAATCAACAACTGTGCTCTTGCTCTCACTCTCTCTCTCTCTCTCTCTCTCTTGCTCTCTCTCTCTCTCTCTCTCTCTCTCTCTCTCTCTCTCTCCCGACCAAAAGTCAATCAACAAAAGGCTGCGCGCAAGCCGCAAACGTCTCTCCATTCATATTTAACCTCGGACAAAAAAAACGAGATAGGTAGAGCGAGGCCAAAACGGAAAATAGACACACACACACACACACACACACACACGCGCGCACATACTCACTCACACGTAGAGGATAACAAGAGAAGCACAGGAGCTCTTTCATTCGTTATGCAGATACAGGCGTCAATTTTTAAAGTCACCGGTGAAAGAGACAGCGCGTGCAAAAGAGTTTTTCAGCCCCGCGAGGATTTCGCCCCCCCCCCTCTCTCTCTCTCTCTGTGTGTATAAATGGAGGGAAGCGAGGAAAAGCGGTGGAGCCCGCGTACGGAATCTCCCTAAGCCTGTGTGCGTACTCCTAGAGAAAAAGAGAGAGAGAGAGAGAGAGATAGAGGAAGAGAGTCCCTGACCGAGCCTTTGCGCCGCGTGAATAAATAAAGCCGAAGGCACTTGGCCGACGACGACGACGCCGCACCACTACTACACCGGGGGCACGTGACGAAAAGGAAAAAGTCAACTTTATATATGTATACCGCGAACACGTATAACACGCGCAGACTCTCCGCACCTTTTCGCCATCCTATTGCCACCTCCCATCCCCCCTTTCTTCCCCGTGTCATTGTCGAGAGAGGCGAGAGAGAGAGAGAGAGAGAGAGAGAGAGAGCTGGCTATGAAAAATTCGATTCGCATACCATGCATGCGGGAAACTAGGAATTTGGCCGCTCGGCTTTTGTTTTTCGGCATATCCGATTGCGCTCTGAAAGATATATATTTTTTTTCATTTGCATTCGAGTTTTCTTTTCATTTCTATATATAGATCTATAGATTTATTCAACGTTTGTTTATTCGCGATTATTTTATGCATACGTTTCATTTTTCATTTGCTCTCGAGTTCAAGTTGAAATCTTTTTCTCTTTTTGGCGTCCATATACTTTTTCGGCTATATCTCAACGTGCAATTGAGTCATAAAACATTATTATATTTAAAACAGCAAAGAGTAAAAATAATATTACGCAAAAGTTTCGTCTTGTAACTTCACAAATATCTTTCCAACAATTTTATTATACATGTACTTTGAAAAACGAATCGCTGTACCGAGAAAAAGCCCTAAATACCAATATCGATTTATCTTACTCAATCTGTATAAACGTCTTCTTATCTCCAGCATATAAAACCGACGTATATACTTAAAAAAAGAGAAGAAAAAAAAGGGGAAAAAGAAAGAATGCATGCATATCATTTCATCACCCACTCAAACGTGAATCGACTGAAGGAAAAAGGTGTAATTTCCGAACGGGTAAAAAGCCATTACCGCAACGATCGACGAGCCAGTATCATCATAACGTTTAAGGTTCGTTAATCATTCGAATTAGCGATCAGTCGAGAAAGTGGCCGTCGTCGCGCTCTCCTGGTGTACAGTATACTCGCGGCGATGAATCAGCCTCGCGCGTGCACGTACATCATCCGCCAATTTCCTTGGGCTATGTTTTTTTTTTGTTTTTTTTCGCAAAACTTTCGCGACGAGAACGTCCGCGCGAATCAATCGGTATTCAATGGAGACGATACGACGACAAAATTCGTGAACACATCACGTGATTTTAGAGGTCTGTGTTTTGTTAAACGCATGTGTGCGTTTAAGTCCGATTGCGAAATTGATGGAGAGTCTTTTTTTTGCAGTACTGTAGCTGCTGGAAATAAAGCGAGATTGAGTAACGGTAGATCGAGTTTTTCTCGATAATAGGGTAAGAGAAATAATATATTGAATAAATTCTTGAAGGAAATGAAGGTTTGATTCAATTTTATTCTGCACGTATTTGTGTAAGGAGGATTTTCGGGTCGGACAAGTTCCTACTAGAAATGAGTTTATCGAATATTATCATATTTGATTCGCGAATATTTTTCACAGACCATCCCTGCTAGAAAATTTAACGATATTTAAGCCAGATTGAAGCTAGATTTGCATCATATGCTTACGATTTGGCTGTATTTCTGACCGGAAGCCCCGTGAACTGACGACGGTTTTACATTAGAATGTTGGTGGATTCTACTTAATTTTTAAAATAATATAAAAATATATTTTATTAATCGTTACTATATTTATTAATAAATATTGTATTGAAAAATTCTGCTCGCGGACATAACCTATGTACCATAGGTATTCGTTCTGTATACGCTCTCGAATGAGCAGTGTACGAG
>UELU01137133.1:0-44494 GCA_900490025.1 Megastigmus dorsalis
ATATCTCAAGAACTGCTTTATCAAAAAATACCAAATTTTTTAGCATTCCTATGAAGAATGGATTTTTCGATCTGTATGAATCAACTTGTTAAGAATCACATTTTTTGAGGTTAGAATTCGTTTTACGCACTTATTTCGGGATCTGTTCAAGCTAGAGCGAACCGGATGATGTTTTTAGATTTCTTAAAGGAAAATTGACTTATCGTTATCTGTTGATAGACAGCCTTTTTAAAACTATATTTTGAGGATAGAAGGACTGTCGCTGCCACTTATTATCACACGTGTATTGTTCGTACCTATACACACTCTACCATTAAAGTGCATTTAGAGTGAATTTTATGTTTACTATAAAACACTCTAATACTAGAGTGATATTGTTCACTCCTATTTTTAGATAGACTTTTTCACTCGATAAGAGTTACTTTTTACTCTAACATAAATTAAATGCATCTATAGAGTGGATTTTCACTCTAAATTATTTAGCGTATACAAGATTACCCGCAAAATTTTAGAAGGATTGAGAAGCTCATTTAAAAGTTATATATATATATATATAAGTATAAATATCAATTTAACACGCGTTTTCATCTATAAAAAATTAGAAATCGTTAGATTCAAATCTAATGATTTTTTACAGAAATTCATATATAGGTAATCGAGAAAAAAGTAAAGAAAAAACAATGTAAAGTACTTAAATGCTGTATAATAATAACTAATTATATTTTAAACATGTATCAACGATAAAAAAAATAAATGCTAGAAGGCATAAAGTATAAGCAATTTAGGATTAACATGGTAAGAAAGGGCAATTCACAGCACGAATTTGTCAAATTAATCTTTACATAGCCAGACAATACTTTTAAACACAATTAAATTCATTTTAACCGGTTTCAATCTTCAATATTATTTTTATTCATTAAAACGCATATATATAATAGATATGATATAACATATACATATATGAGATAATCCTGAGATTTATCAATCCAACATATTGACTTTCTTGTAATGAGTCAACGCTAACAATACGTGAGCACAATATCATATTTTTTATTTTCTGCTGTATTTAAAAGAATCCTCTTAAACGTTTAGTATATATTTATCAGTGATGTCATACGTGCACTTTCACATGGAGTGGATTATGCATAATACTGCATCTGTTGGATAAACCCACGCACGTATTTAAAATATACCAACACAGTTTAAGAAATCATTGATACCACTCAAATATTTTTTTATATTTCTTAAGAGAACTCTTAATTTAAATCCACCGCGATGCACTGCATGTATTGTTAAATTACTTTTTTTCGTGTCATGGAAAAAGATTATTTTTAGTTAAGAGTCAAAAGGTAGCATAAGAAAACGTGTAATTTGTTTTTATAAATATATATAAGATTCAAGTTCAGAATGATTGTTGACTCTTTTATCGTGCCGTAAAAAGATTAATTATTAATTTCATTTACATAAAAACTAGTGTAAATGGAAAGTTTGTATTTAAGTGGCAAGATTGTTGGTATAAATCCTTGAAGATTGCATATATAATAAATTACCACTTTTCAAATTCGATTATTCGAAATGTAGTAAAATTTTGCATCGAAACGAAGCTTCCATCGTGCTCAGCATCTTTTCTTAGATTTCCGCAAAACTCGACTACGCCTATATAAACAGCCCCTCGCGCGATTTTGCATAATAGCGTCTCATCCTCTCGGGGCCGTCACAAGTTATCCGCTTCATAATAATTAATATGTGAAATGCAGCAGCGACAACAACGGCAGCGAAAAGCGTCACGCGCGATCCGCGTGAAAAATAAAATGCCCGAACAATTAGCCGGGGCGGATCTACGCGAGCGCGCATAACATAACATTTTCGCGAATTGCTGTGAGAAGCTCGCGAGCGCGAATTGATGTACTCTCTCGGTGCCAAGCGTTGCATTAATGTAATAGAGTCGCGCGGGTGCAGGACGCGCTCGCTTTGCTTAATTGGATTGAGGTCATCATCGCGGTCGCGTTATAAGAGCGCGCGAACAACTATGAGCCCCGCCGCGGCGCAGAGGGGGAAAGAACTCTGAGCGCTTGGCGAGCAATTCGCGCGCTTCCAATTGTGAATTTCAGTTTCGGTTGATATGCGCGGAAGGCGTTCCGCGATCATGGGTATAGGGGAATCGTGGGGCACGCGATGTCTCGTTCTGATGCGCGCCGAGCGTGTGTTCTTTTTTTTTGCTTGCCGCCACCAGAGGATGACGAAACGCCCGACGTCGAGACGAGATTCGCGCTCCTACGTATGCAGGGAAAACAATATATGTGTTGCGCGAAAATCGTTATCCGCGCTTATGGCACGAAATCGTATTCCCATATACTATGTGTAACGACATAATTTGATTATAAATATATGAATTGTAATCTCGGGAGTCAAGGGTTATTGATCCATGAATGAATCGAGTCTTTATAAGATTGTCATAAACGCCATAAACCACGTGCGTCAATCAGTGCTATCGAGATTTATGGTCGATCAATTATAAAATCGTTAATTTATAGGTTTGCGCACTGCTATTGCGATGTTCTAGAAAGAAGTTCCATATGTTTTAGTGATAAATTTATCGTACTTTAAATCTCTGCACTTCGTAAGAAGAAAGTTTCACGACTACGGAAAAATTATTGTGTACGTCGTGACTTCGTGAAAATGACATTACAGTTTGATATTTACTTTATTTTTGCGAAAACTATATCTATGGTGAATATATAGGTATACGTTATTACAGTGTAATATATTATATATGTTATTATTAAGTAGTTAGCAAGAAATACATTCTGCGTTTGAATTCAAACTCAAAATTAAAAGATAACTTCATACGGCAAAACTTTTCTAAAGTAAAAAACGAAAATGATGTGGGAAAACATCGTAGGATGTATGAGAGATGAGAAATCTGCTTTTGAATCCTGATAAGTTTACAAAAGTATTAAGATTATCAAATGATTTGTTTTCAATTTCTACACCTTCACAGAATGTAAATCATTTATGCAAACACTATCTTCCTTGATTGAAATGAATTTTTTATTAAAAATTCACTTTTCTCACATTCGATTGCCCGTTTGTGAAATATTACTAAAACCAGATTATAAAAGATTAACTTTTTGTAAAAAAATAATTTCACTTATTCATGAAAAAATATCAAATTATACAACTATTCGTCAGATTGTTAGTATAGGTTTTGTTCTAAATTTGTTGAGAAATATAAATTTTATATTATTTGTTTTTGTTTATATCATCAATAAGTAAAATAAGGATAAATATGAAGATTTAACCGATTAACAACCAAATGTGCAATTTCAAAAACCGAATAATAAAATAACCTCTTTGACAAGCAATAAGTAACTTTTTCAAATCTACCTTTAGACCAGTTAAAACAACGGCATTTGAAAAATGAGTTCAACATATTACAACAGCGTGCGTTGCGTAAACATAAATAAAACTATAACGGAAAGTGAAAGTGGAAGTATTTAACGTATAAAAAAGTACAACATAAAACATTCCAATGTTTTAAAATGAAAAAGACGGGACGCGCAATATGCGCCAGATATCAACAATTATATTATTTGGCTTAATGCAAAAGAAGAAAACATGCATGCGACAATCATTTATGGAAATCCCGTTTCGTACTAAATGACGCAAATATTATCTTATAGATAGTTTTTAATTATTACTTTACTTTTCTTATTATACTTTATGTGACTTACTTAGTAATGTGATAATTGGTATAAATAGAGTTTCAATTCCAAGAAAAAACATGCTAATTTTTCATAATATACAAACATTTAATTTATATTCTGATGTTAATATTATTTATACAAACAAATTAACGATTTTTTTTTATTTTGTTAATTTAGTACAAATTCACAATTAAAGACTATAAATTTTATTGTAGATTTTATATTTTGAATTATGTTTTGTTGAAAATAATATTTTGGTAGAATTTAGTAACGAATTAGTTTTGTCATGCATACAATTTTTTAAATAAGTACCTTTTTATTAATTTGTTTATTTATAATTAATTTAAAACTGGTAGTTAGGAATTTTTTCAATGAGAATCAGATGAATGCTCTCGAAACTCGAACAAAACCAAACAAAACTATAAGTAAGTACGCGATTGTTAATTTTAGAGATTGCTCAGAAGTTACTATAAGTGTCCCACCATTTATCAAAGGATTGAGTAGGTTCTCATTTTCTTTATAAATAAAAAATGAATGAATAACTATCATTTAACAAATATAATAAAATAAAATATCTAATTTAAAGTGGAATTATTTTAACCTGTCAATAATAAAAATAAGTAAAGGCAATAGGAGAGATTGAAAAATTTAATTTAGGTAATAATTTTAAAAGTTCACTAGATTATCTTATATATGATTAAATTGGCATGATATAATTTTCGTAAATACACAACATAAGCACTACTTTATTCGGTGAGTCACGTTACTCTTGAGAAGTCTAATTACTAGCCATTTATCTTAATGAATTATTTAATTACAATAGCTAATATAGCTAAATCTTATTATTATAGTTGTTTTAGAAAAATGTGTCTTTATAATATAATTAACAATACAAGGAATACGTTTATAAATACAAGGAAAATACACTGAAGATCAACGCGTAAAGATGAATGAAAACAGATCAATAAAGTTAAATAGCTATCACGTGCTTAATTTAACTTGTATAATAATTTAGAAAATAATCCAAGGATCACATAAAAGCTCGGCCTTGTTGCAGTCGAATAGTAATTGTATTATTATAATTGTAATCAATAATAAAGTTCAATTGCGATGAATAATTAATTTTGAGGAAAATAAAACTCAATGAATTGCAGTTTTTTCAATAATGCCATGTTCAAATGTATACCATAGTAACAAAAAAATTTTGAACCCACAGTATCACTTAGAATAATGCATGCGATCACTACAGTTCGGCTCCTATAGTGATCGCGAAAAATTTTGAATTTTTTTTTGTATGAGTTTTTTATTATAATCGTAAAATAGAAAATTTTTTGCAAAAGTAATATTACTAAAACTAAAAAAATCCCAAAACTAATAATTCACGTGTAAAGACTTATGAAAATCTCCGGAAATGTGTATTTTTTTTAAATTGCAATATCTCTGTTTGAAAATATTGCACAGAGATGAATAAAAAATAGAATGAAAGCTTAATAGAGAGACTTTTTAATTGAATTGCTAAAATTGCGAAAACTTAGAATTGCAACTGTTTTATAAGTGTCTTTGATAAAGTTCTATATCGAGATTTCAGTGTTATCAAATTTTCAAAGTGCGATTTCTCAGCTTGAAAAAGCTAGATAAGATTTCAATGAGAACGGTATTAACGGATTACTATGAAAATTTTAGAACATTTTTTTTAGAACAATTATTTTATAAAAATTTAAAAACTGCGAGTGTAAGAAATGATGAGCGTTATAGCTATTTTCGAATTTTTAAAAAAAAAATCTATGGAAATCGTGCATTTTTTTCGAAAAATATGCTATAACTTTTCCAAATCATCCGCTAGACTAAGTTTGGTGACATCATTAGAAATATGAGATCTTAATCTATCGAAGAAACTGTATTTCGATTATTTTGTAAGATGTTCATATAAAAACTTACAGTGTCGAACGTTAAGAAATCAAAACGGTCATTGGTGCGATGTAAGTAGAATAGTTATTAAAATCGGACAAAAAAGTGTGTCACTAGGCTAGGTTATTTTGCTTGCACACTATTTTTTCCCTATACTGTGCCCCATGTAGATCGTGAAAAATCAAGTACGGAAGGTGTCTTTCGACAAAAAGTTTTCAACCACTTTTCGACCTCGAAATCTGATGTTTTTTTGGAGAATTGCTCACATATATATATAAACTAACAGCAGCTCATAATATTCTCAAAAACAACATTCAGAAGACTATAAGCATTTATTATTATTCAATAATGTTGCTAAAGGTTATTTAATTTCATGTAACTATTAATTTTGTTTACGTCAGCTCAACTACTACGCGCCTAGCTAACTAATTTACATGCAGCCCTGACAAAACTGGAATGATTCGGTTGAATCTACTTTTCATAACTATTTCATCTCAAAGTGGGTGTTTACTTTAGAAAAAGGCCATCTATACTATACTCAAAATTGTCCATTAGACTTATTGATAACAAAGTTTCTTATACAAAAATAAACCTTTTTACTTCCTTTCCAAATTCTCATTGTAATAAAAAAGGAATATGATTTAACATTATTCCGATTTTCTAATTTATTGTTTTCATGTCATTCAATAAACAGTTAAATGAATGATCTAATCTCTATATTTTAGAATAACCCAAGATTATCAAACACTGTGTGTAAGTTCTGTTAAGTATTACATCATTATCTTAAATTATTGAGATATTTGTAAGTATATAAATCCCTTGAAACGATGCTACACATCGATATTCTAGATTTTAGGTCAATATTAAATGTATTTTATAATTTATGTATAAATTAATCTAGAAGCAAATTTTTGGTATAAGATCATCATGGTATAAGAGTATCATGAAAATTCATAGAGTTGATTACTATTTTAAATATATTTCGTAAATTTTATAGAATATCTGCTCATTTCATAATGCAACAGTTGAAAACTTTTCATATATTTACGAAGGACCACAGTGAATTCATATATTTTATAAACATATTTAATTCCATATGTATCAGAAAAGTTATTAGCGCCTTTTCATTTGTTGTACGCATAAAAGGTTTACGAAAAATACGTACATGATCAATTTTTAACCATGTGCTTATTAATAAAATATTTCAGAACTATACAAAGTAAATATATGGATCTTGTTTTCCTGTCAGACGCCTAATTAATGTTCAATTTGAAATAATAATGTTTTTCTTTAAATAATTTAATTAGTAAAAAATATTTGTGTATACTCCTATAGCATAAATATTTAAAAAAAGTTTTTTGATAAGCAATCAGCATAGCTTAAAGGAGGATGCCCACGGGCAATCCAAAAAAATCCTTCAATGTGCGACCTCTCTAATCTGTACAGTCATCTAGAGAATAAAACAGCAAACATAAATTTTACAAAACCTTTGACTGCACCCTAAGGTAGTGGGAACATGACAAAAACTGTAGTCAAACATTGAAAAAAGTTTCGATAATACCGATTTTTCAATGTTTGCATAGGTACAGTTTTTTTCATGCTTGCGTTACCTTATCGATGAGGATATCAATCGTTTTTTAAATTCATGTTTTTTTTTTACAGGTTCCTTTTTTTCATCGTGCACCTGCAGTGTGTTTTAATTTTCGAGCGAGAGCGAATATTTCAATGTTATCAATTTCAAAACGGTTTAAAATAATAATTGAAAATTCAACTGGAATTATATATATGACAAATTATGCGAGGTGCATATGCCTAGCCTCATAAAAAAAATTTGTATGATCATTATCTTACAAAAATATGAAAGGAGTATGCCCATAAGTACCTGCCTTTAATTAAATTGTAAGGGTAACATACGAAACTTGCACTATCGTTTAGAGTATGACAAGATTATTATTCCCTATACTTAATACATGGTGGTAGAAACAGACGAGTATAGAAAGACACACTAATTTTCAATTGAGTTTTTATTAACTTTCACTTCAAGTATAAGTAAGGGGACCAAATTTCTTTTAATGCTTTAAATAATGACGTAGGTTTCGTGTCTTGCCCCTAAACTATACTTTTTATTCTAATCTCGTGGACATTCTCCAAAAGTGTCAGAACAATATATTTCATTTTTTTATGTTATAATGTGTTCTACCTGCATGGGTATCGTCAAAACATTACAGAGGTATAAATTTAATTATAATTGGACATACCTACAATACCTATTCCTTCTGCGCAGGAATTAGATAGCTGAAAAATCGATCTGAGTATTTTGAGCAAGTATAAATGATTTGTGTGATATTTAGATCATTTATGATCAATATTGGTGACATAACTATATTATGCATATATATATATATATATATATATTTATATATAGCTGAAAGTTTTACAATCAAATTGGAATTACTAACGGAATTCGAACGTAACATTTTCAAAAATTTTTTACCTAAATTGCGTAAAAAACGCCACCAATTTTCGTAGATGCGTTGAAAATTGTTTCTGATCTAATTGGTGAAATGCTGATTAAGATAACGGTCAACTCCATAATCGCAAGCGTTCTATGCCAATAATAATGCCTTTAAAAAGAAAAAGATAATCATTCAGTTACATTATAATTGCAACAAAATTCGTATAATATGTA
The DNA here is from genome assembly GCA_900490025.1 of Megastigmus dorsalis. NCBI lineage: Eukaryota > Metazoa > Arthropoda > Insecta > Hymenoptera > Megastigmidae > Megastigmus > Megastigmus dorsalis. The sequence goes on from UELU01137133.1 coordinate 8,305, forward strand.
ATGTAATATTTGAAGTAATAAATAAAATTAAAAAACTCCAACTATATAAGATATATTCAATAGCCGAAGTTTTACCTATACATGTTGGTGAGGTATACTTAGTACTGTATAAGTATATCTAGCACAACCTTCCTTATAATATCAAGTTTTGGAAAAAAATCTCAATAAACACGAGTCTTTTCTGGAGAAAGAATTATAGATATAGGTATAATTTCTTCAAAACAATCTCGAAATTAATACTGGTCAAGGTCTTTGAAAAATTAGACTTAAATATATGTCGAATTTTTCTACGACGTACGCATTAAAAGCAACACATTGGAGTTCAATAATTTGTTAAAATAAATTATTGCGAAATATTTATTCTAGAATCAATATTTCTGCAAAAAATTTTTCAGGGTTTATTTATAAGAACTTGAGTATAATTGCGCGATAATTATTAATTTATGGTTCTATTTTTTCTCAGTAATTTAGAATTAATATTAGTTTCTAATTGCAGAATTCATTAATCATCTGCAATTAAACCAACTTCACTGTTCGAATTTGCGCGCATTCATCGAGCCGCGAAATTATTCACGTGATCTATATATACATATATACACCTGCATGTTAAAAATAATTAAATGTTGATTATAGTTAACTTATCTGATTAAACATAAATATAAAATATATGGCAAAGCTGCGCAAATTATAAGAATTGTAAGAAACATTTATCAAATTGTTCACGTTTGTAAAGTATTTGCGGGAAAAACTAAATACTTGATCAAATGTTTAAACGTGTATTATTTCAATTTTACCATTGAATATTTAGTGAGAATAGATTAGAAAAATTAGAACATTAGTGAGAACTATATGAGCATGTAAAGAGCTATTAAACATATTTATGTACGTTTGTTTGAAGAGTAGATATAAAATCAGGCATTTTACACGCGGGCATGCGCACGATGGCCATCAACCACGTTTTTTTACTTTCATATATGATATGTATATATATATATATAGATTAACCGACGCGCCTCATTTTCAAAAAGACTGGTGTTCTCTTGCGGTTCTCTCTTCGACGGTTTACCGCTCTTTCGCGCGGAATCCATTACGAGCATCATCCGCTTTGAGAAAGATTCACACAATATAATTAGGTAAGAATGATTTTCAAGATACATTTTCATACTTTCTTAACTAATCGGTTTTATTAAGCCAATTATTTCTTTTGTTTTATATTTATTTTCAATATTGGTAATTTTCGCGGTTTGCACGTGTTGATCTTAACCTACAAAGTTAAATGTTCAATTATCTGTTACTTTTTTCATATTTAATTAACGTTATTATCGCTGAGAAGAAGCTTTAATACATACAAATAATAGTTTCTCTGCTTTGAAATATAATAATAGTAAACGAATTATCTTTATTAGTTTGTAGCATGACTAAGAATCAAGCATTGACAAAGAAAGAAAAAAAGCTACAAAAAATGGGTGTAAAAGACGGTTTAGTTGCTAAAAAGAAGGTTGAGAAATTTAAGAATACCCCTACTGGCAAAGTAGCATTAATTAATAATAAGAACAAAAAGCAACAAAATGGTAATTCCCCTAATAGTACACCCAAGGGAAAAGGTAAAAATAACAAGCAATCTCCTGCCCAAAAGAATAAAACAGTAAAGGCTGAGGAATTGGAAAGTGATGATGACGATTCAGAATCTGAAAATGACAATGAATCTATGGAAGATTCAGATGACGAAGATGTTAAATCTCCTCAGAAAAAAGGAGTAAAAATGTTTAAAGGCTTGAAAGAAGGTGATTCAAATGATGATGATGAAGATGATGATTCTGATATACAAGGGGAAGATGATAGTGATGATGATGAAGATGACGATGACGATGAAGGTGATGAGACAGAAGGCAATGATTCAGGCTTGAAAGCATTACTTGGTGATAGTCTTGCCGATGATGATGATGACGATGACTTTAACGAGGATGATGAAAGTGACGATTCATCTGATGAGGAAGAAACACCAATTAATGAAAGTATTGATGACGATGATGATGACGATGATGATGATGAGGAAGACGACGATGATGATGAGGACGATGATGAAGAGGAAGGAAAAAATCTTGGTTTAAAAGCTTTGCTAGGTGAGAGCTTAGTTGATGACGAAGATGATGATGACTTTGATGAAGATGATGAAGAGGATGACGATGATGATGATATCAGTGATGATAGCGAAGATGATGCAAACCAAAGTATTACAGAGTCTAAATCATCTAAAAACTTACCTGCAAAGGAAAAAGAAGTCCCTAGATTATCACCAGAAGAACAAGCTAAATTGGATGCCAGGACGATATATGTAGGAAATGTACCAAAAGAAGTAACTGCGAAACAAATCAAAAAATTATTTAGACCATGTGGAGAGATAGCAAATGTACGTATAAGAGGTGTTGTAGCAGAAGATGACAAGATGTCATCTAAGGTAGCAACTATTACAAAAAAAATGCATCCAAAAGTGCAAACAGTATACCTCTACGTTGCATTTAAAGAAGAAGCCTCTGCAAAGGAAGCACTTAAATTCAATGGCCACAAATTGGGAAATAATACTCTGAGGGTGGATCTTTCTAGTTCAAAAAACGCTGAACATGATCAGAAGAAAGCAGTCTTTTTAGGAAATCTTCCATTTGGTTAGTATTGTACTTTTAATATAAACATTATTTGTTAAAATTATGATTTTGGAATAAAATTTAATATTTTGAATTATTATTAAAATAATTTAATTAATATCTGTATAATTTTAGAAATCACAGAGGATGAAATACGTGCACATTTCAAGGCGTGTGGTGACATTGAATCTGTTCGTATCATTAAAGACCGTAAAACAGGTTTAAGTAGAGGTGTTGGATTTATTAACTTTGCAGAACAAGACTCTATAGCTTTGGCATTAGAATTAAACGAAACCAATTTGAAAAACCGTGCAGTAAGGGTAAAAATATCCAGTCCTGAAGCTAAAGGAAAGAAAAGGAAACATGGGTCTCAAATTCAAAAATACAAACAGAATGATTTTAAAAAGAAATTTAAAGATGGTAAAGGAAAAGCTGTAGCAGTTGAAGTGAGTATTTATATGAATATATTAAATCTTTAATAATAGAATGAAAATATATTTAAAAAAAAAAAATGAGTATGAATAATATTTAAAGATCAGTTTTTTTTCTCTTAGTAATAGAAAATCTTAATTTTTCTCTATTGAGATTTTTTTATTTTTATGATATTGAAATTCTTTCTGAACTGTCCAAAAAATTCAATAAAAATTTATAATTTATTAATAGTTTGTATGTATTTAGTTTATTGTAGAATTATAATTTTTATTTTATCAATATTATCAAATTATTCATTGCATATTTTATATTTAATAATGTCATTTCAGAGTCCTGACAACCAAGGAAAAAACCAACGAAAGAGGTCGCAAGGTGAAATGAAAAGGGAGAAATCTAGTGGAACTGAAATTCAAAGCCCATCACCCATGAAAAAAGAAAAAAGTTCATTTCAAGGACAAAAAGCTGATACGAAACAAAAATCAAAGGCCAACAAGATGAATAAGAAAAAGAAAATAATGGCTGAGAAGCTTACATCTGCAAAAAAAAATCGCAAAGATGACTGACTAAAATAAGTTTTTGAATATTGAATAATTTGTCCTAATTCTATTTTTTATTGAATTTTTTTTTAAATGAATGAATGCGTACAAAATCGTTATAATGTTGTGGCCGGTGATTCATGCTTAATAATTTTAAGAATCATTGTTAATTTAAATATCTATAGATTGAGTGCATGTATTTCCTATGTATGTACAAAGTGAAAATGAGTATTTTATAAAGAATGGATAATTAAATCTTATTTTTACATATTTTCACATTCCTCTTCATTATTTGTATTAAGGATTTTTATTTTATTTTGTAATTTAAGTGGAAAATCAGAGATATTTTTTAAAGCGCAAATTTTGCAAAATCGTTTAGCGTAAAATAAACTGCATTCCATACAAACGGAATTTTGGCAAATACTACAATCTGCCCCTAGAACTAGGATTTCTCCTCGATTAGTAGGACTAAACGGATCTTTCATAATATAACAATCTTCTAAAAATAATAAATGCTTAGCAAATGGTGGCTTAGTCCCTTTATAATTATAACGTTCTTCTAATTCACAACAAAAACATTTCCATATGCCACTAGAATCCTTATCTGGGTCTTTTAACGCTGCTATATCTTCAGTGTCAGAATTTGTCATTTCAAGTGTATCTTTTGAACAACCTGCAACTGCTTCCATCCTAAAAACAATGTAAAATGAATCAATGAATAGTAGAAGTTTCTTTCCATACTTTGTGAAACAACTTCTTTTATTTAATTTTTTTAAACAAAAAAAAAAATTTGAAAATTTTAATTAAGAATAGAAAAATATATTATAACGGTAATACCATTTTATTTGTATATTTTATAAATTTCAATAATAAAAATGTTATATTTGCTTTTAATATATTTTTTTGATTGCTTATTTTTTAAATTTATCATACATGAAATTGGTGTTAAAAAATTTAACCAATATAACATATTTCATTTTATTTAAATACACAAAAAAAAGTTAAAAATTAAATAAAATGTATCAGGCATGCATCAGACAGCTGTAAAAATCTGCTTATAAAAAAATTAAAAGTTTAATGAATTAGGAAACAAGTTTGAAAACCAAACACAATTTTCATTAAAACTTTTTTGAAATAAATTTATTTACAATTGAACAATTCTACTAATATAAATATAACAACAAACATAATATCAATTTTTACTAGTCTTTAGCGAAGCTTCGACTTTTTGAGATTCTTGTGGCCACCACTTCGGTTTTATAACTTTCAAAACACTATCTTTAACAGTTAATGTTTTGGAAGTCAAAGCTTCTGCAATTCTTATTAAACCTAATCCAAATGTTCCTTCTTGACCTTTAATTTTTCCAACAACTTTTCCAGATTCATTAGTTATGTTTTCATCATATTTAAATGGAACTTCACAAACATTACTTAGTATCAGTGGCATAAGGCGTTTTCTGACCACACCAGTATGATGTGTTCGAGCAGTTAATTCTTGTCCAATATAACAACCTTTATGAAAACTAACACCGTGTAAGTAGTCACAGTTTACTTCTAGAGGAAAAGATGATCCAGGTGGAAGATCTTGAGCTCCTTCTCCAATTCCTAATTTATATCGAAAAGCTTTGTAACTGGAGGCATTTTCTTGTATTGTGATGTTTGGTTCCAAATGCTTGATGATTTCATTGTGTGTCACATTTGATTCTGTCAAAATTCTTAAACCTAATTCAAATATTCTAGGGTCACTATATATGGAAATATTGTTGACTTGTTTACTAGATTTGTTGTCGTTTGTTCCACAAGGGAAAATTTTTCCTTCTACTTTTGGAGTCTTTACCTCATTATCACAATTAGTTTCAGAGATTATGTTTGGATCATAAACAGCCCAGACTTTCATATTGTTGTCTAATCTTTCAATATCTACTTTTCTTCGTAATTTATACATTTTTAAATGTCTTAATAAACTGTCCACTGTAGAAACATCACATTCTACATAAAAAATCTCTTCTTCTTGTGCTTTATAAATTATTGTATCATATAAAACTCTCCCTTTTATATTTAAAAAAACTGAGTATATGCTCATCGATCCTTCCTTCAAATGCCTCATGTCATTTGTAATTAGGCCTTGCAGAAAATCTGATACTTCATTTCCTGCAAGTTGGAGTAAAGTTCTTTGGTCTAAGTGAACAAGACTTTTTGTTGCCGTCTGAGTTAAATTATGTCTTACAAAGTTTTGATTGTAATTGCATTTTGTAAAGCAATGTCCAAAAATTCTTGTTGATTTCATCATTTTGAATGATAAATATGTTGTTCGAAAAGTAAAAATTGACATTAATGGATTACATAAATAGAAGTAAACTGTGTATCAGTATAGTAAATTATGGGTTGCTTATATTATGCATTATATCAAATAAGCAAACTTTTACATTTCACTGCAATAAAAATATACAATATTTACTAATTCATCATTTTCATAATTTATACTTTTCTAACCTTTTCGTCGTCTTATAATTCTATAATGCAATATAAAACGGATCAACTGTTACTCGGTTGTTGCAACATATTTTGAAACTTTTTCACAAAAAGTTGATTAATTAATAATTTTTATTTTGTTTTGAAATGTACTTATATGTTATAATTACTTGAAAACCAATCAACCACATGGACAGTGTACAGTGAACTATGAACATTATTGTGATTGGTCAGAGCTCTGAGTATTGCGGCAAATGGTGAAGCATGAGTTCAATTATTGGGTTAAGTTAGGTAGATTTATGTATATAGATAGACTAACATTATATATTGGGATTTGGGATTTAATCCTGGTGAACATGATAGCCTATATAGGAAAAATGTGCTTATTTAAATAGGAATGGAAAAGAGTGAGAAAAATAGATTAGATATATACAAGGTATGGGAAATCTACTTCTTCTTTTTTAGAGCTAGATTTCTACCTTACCGGTTCTTGAATTTCACGAAATATGCAGCCATAACCCACCCATATTTATTAACATTAGAGGCATATTGTTATAATGTCGGCAAAATGATACAAACACCGTGGAAAAATACTGCAATGTTATTGGGGCAAAGATAAGATTTTTTCCAAAAATTAATCTCTATATATCTTATACAATACCATGTAGATGTATTACAGATAACTATAAAATTTTAATTTTGTGTGAAAATTTTCTCTGTAATTTGGGACCTGTCCACGTCCGTCTACTGGGCGGAGAGTAAGAAATACACCGGATTGATAAACACAGAAGTTCAAAGTATTGTTTTTCTGTAGTTCAGAAAATAAAGTACTTATTATACATGCAACAATCGTACGATTTTCAACATGACTTATCTCGGTCTTTAAATCCCAATAGTATATTTGTCATAATATATATACCATCAGTTGAGCGAAATAGTTTTAGTAAACAATTTATTTCTATAGTAGGTGTAGTATATCTTTATTGGCATCAACAACAAAGCAATTTCATTCTTATACTAAATGATTTTTATTGACTGTTTCTAATGCATGTTTATAGTATATATAGCCACACAATTTAATTCTATTTTCTCCAGCCAGTGGTGACATCTATATAAAATGTCTTATTTTATTGGACACTTGTGAATTGTGACTTGAGTCTTGACTCAATTGTAGAGTTATTTAGTTTGTCAGCTCAGGTGGTATAAATACAAAATTTAAATTAGTTTTCGCTTTTTTAATATTTAGGATCACAATGTACTGAAGATATGCATACTTTTTTAGCCTTCTCCAATTATAACTTTTGTCGCATATTATAAATGAACGATATTAAATCACGCGACTAAACATATTATGTTCTACAATACAGTTTTTGAAAATAATTAATTTTTTTTTATACAAAAGTATGAGTAATTGAATAGTTAGATACACCATTCGAATTAAACTTAAACTCTGCGCATAACTAGGCACTGCGCATGTGCACTATATGTAAGTATATGTCTATATATATATATATATATACAACAAGGATAAATACATAATAATAATTATGTCGGCTTGACGAAGATAGCGTTCGATGTTGCCTTATGTAGAAGTCGAACCGATATAATATTAAAGTCATAATTTATTTATATTATAACTCATATATAGATAAAATTCATAGTATAAATTATAATTTATTAAAACTCCTTTGAATTTCATGACTTTATACATGAATTGTGAATTAAAAATAGTATATTATGCACCTATAGGGAGAAAAAAACTTGGACAGTCCAGAATTTCGGCTCGGGTGGCAAACACAAGGTCTAGGGACTGGCCAATTTTTCTCCGGTGGAGCATACCTATACTATTTTTTCTCATACATATATTCTAGCGCCTAAAGTGCACTTTTCTCTCTCGGTACCAGAGCGAAAAAGGTGTTCTGTATGCGCTGGTATAAAAAATATTATTTTGATTATAACAAATGTATGTACATATATCACTCGAAAGCTGTAAGTATCGAGGTAAGTATCCTTGTATTTCTAATAAAGTATACAAATAATGCGATTATTGCAATAAATAAAATAAAATTAGATACATAAAAATATTTTTCAATATATATGTACGTATAATATATGCATGTGTATGTTATAACAAAATGATTAAATTTAAAAAAAATGTTTAAAGTTTTATAGTAAAAAATTTGCGCTACTTAGTTTTAATATAATTAGTATATATATACCAATGATAACGAAACTTTAAATGAAAAGCATATAGATATATATATATATATATATAACTCTACTGTTGAAAATATCCACGTGGATTCAAAAAAAAATTTTGTTCGTGATTCACAGAAATTTTTATTTCTAAAATTTTCGGCGACTAAAATTTCTGTGAATGATGGAATTTTATGAATCTGGCGAACTACGTACCTAATGTTTACATTATTACCGAGATGGTGATAGAGTTTTTTCCCAAAAGCTAATCTCTATCTTTATAAATATTTCGTTAAATGCAAGAGCCGGTAATGTAGGGTTCTTTCCGATTATAGCACATCGTTATTTGACGCTTTACCAAAGCGACGAAATAAGTACTTTAGCACGACCACGCGATTCGGCGATCCCATATTTGGTAAGTTTGCAACTTTTCAAGTGAGCGCGTGCGTGACGCTGCGTACAAAAAAACGTACTACTTACTTATATTATATACTGTGCCAGAATGGGAAATCCCAAGTGAGTTCGGGAGACCAATGCGCCTCAATAGTTATATTATTATACATAATTATATGTTATTTATATAAATTATATATTTTAACTATGTACATATATATATATATCTTATTCATCGAATAATGGAGGGGTACATCATGAATCTTACATTCAATTACACGGAATAAAATATGCAAAGTATTTCTATATTTCTTTAGCTTTTTTACTTGTATTATATATATTTTATAAAAAGAATATATTTTATAGTGTGAATTAGATTTTCACTCTTATTTTACACAGTTGTAGATAATGTTTTATTATTCCGAAAGTTTGGACTTAACTATTAATGTAAGGATAAATTAACTTAACAATTTATTTCAAATTTAAATTAAAATATAATTAAACGTCAATTTTTTATTTGAATATGTAGGTACGCATACTTTCTATTTGAAGAAGGAAAGCGACATGACGTGTAAGAACAATGAGTCCACGTCACTGTTTAGAAACTTATTCTTACGCTAATCAATTATCTTTTTAAGAATGATTATTTTGTAATATTATTAAAATAGGATGTAAAGGATGTAATATTTTTAAATTATGTTTATTTATTAAATTACAGATACTCGCAATATAAAGATTTCCAAGCATTGTACCTAAATTTCTAGATTTATGCTCTTTATCATTCATTGCTAGGATAGATATTGCAAAGTTTCAAAGCCAATAGCGTTATGTTGCATTGCACAAAAGCGCGCGTTTATCAAGTAAAGCACCACTGGCGTTCTCGTTGTTTACAAAATCGGCATCGATTTCAGACCCACATATCTCTCGATTTCTCTCGGCTCGCTCGCGCGTTTCATTTTTTTCGCAAGGACGTCGATCGCGAGTCTCGCGGGGGCGTCACCGCCGCTTCTTGTCCGATCTCTCTCTTTTGAGGGAACGATCTTTTTCCCGCTCCTTTATTCTTATTAGCGGCCACCTTGCGACATACGTGGGATTATACACGTGAAGGTGGGATGTTTATATGAAATGAAATGGTCGTTTTTTTAAATCGAAAATTCTCAAGGCAAGCGCTGCGCTGCTTCTTATTCTGATTAATCGAGCTGATTCGCATCGTTAACGGCGAGTCGATATGGGAAGTACTTATACTGGTATTTTTTACGCATGGAAGTGGGATGATCTGATTTGACCTCGACGAGATGGAGTTTATAAATTTTTATACTGATTGGCAATATTTGCAGATTAAGAAAATATTACTGTAGGTAAAGCGTTACATCTATGCGAACTGTTCTTATTATTCCAGTATAAGTTTATTAATTAATAAGTAAATATTAAAAAGTACTTTAGAAGTAGGTACTCAAGAATAGTTATGGCATTTATTTTCCTGGAGTTTATTGTTCTACGTTTGAAAAAAGATTAAAATTTCAATTGCAATTTCCATTATAATTTCCATAAGAATTAATTTATAATACATTTGATCTTCAAGGCATAGTTTTTAGATATAACCATCCAATGAATAGTAATATGAGGAATTCTTAGATCCAATATACGGGAAATTATCAGAAATACGTTGTCTGACGCACCTTGAACTGCTTAAATAGAACCTGATTTAAAAATAAATTTTTCATCACAAGATCCTCATTTGGTTAACCTTTATACCTCTTAATTTATATTAATTAGTATAGTGCTAAATTAAATTTTTATATTAATTATGTTGCTTCTATACTTTTACTGTACTTCTAACTATTCTTTTTAAGTTTTTTATTTAAGTATATATTCCATCTCCAACGAAAGGCTACCATTATCTTTTGCTGAGCAATACCCATACTTACTTACTTGTGTAGAAAAATTTGTTCTGCGCTTTACATGCAGATACTCGAGCAGATACTTATGCAAAAGACTAATAAGAAAATGCAAGAGAATCTGAGGGAGAAAATACGCATATTAGTATGCCAAAGCTAAGTTTCAGCGTAAAACTGATGCATAAAGTCTATATGTGATCAGTATAAACCATGAACATAGAAAATTTGTGTAAGTATTGACTTCATTTCCTTGTGGTTTCTCAAATGTTCTTCGTTAACGTAATGGCTTAACTTTTTCAAAAATCCATAATATTTCATAAGTAATTTTCAAAGTGAATTAGGTATACCGTTTCATTATTATAATTTTACCACATATCGACGATTTTACTTATTAATAAAAAGTATTTGCAATTTAAATGCTGTACAGGCATTCTAAATATATCCGATGCATATATTATTAACAATTTTAAAAGAACTTTCGGAGCTAAAAAGTGCATGTTACAAAGTTTCAAGCCACTATCACAAGCTGTAAAGAAAATAAGCATAACCTAAAAAGCAGGAGAAAAAAAAATAAATTCTGCGAAGAAAATAGTAACATAGTCGGAGCAGAAAAAAAAATATACATATAAGAATAAGAGACTCGAGTGGCGAAGAGATGGAAAGCGCGCATCAGCCGCACGGAGAGCAAAGAAAGGCGCGTGCTTACGGAAAAGACAGTGATAGAGAAGGAGGAGAGCATATATTTTATATATATATATATATGTATACATATGTCTGTGTATGTAGGTATATATAAGAGGCTTTGGAGCTTGGAGAGAGGGAGATGCGCGCGCATTCCTCATCTGTGTACCAAAACGTGAAAGAACTGCAGAGAGGCGGCGAGCGCGCAACGGGTGCGAGCAGGACGCCGATAGTCTACGTCTTTTTCCACACCGCAAGAGAGCCGGCTTGGTTCTATTCTCGGTATAAAGTCCGCGGGAGAGAGAGAGAGAGAGAGCTGCGCGGCGGCCGAGGTTGTCCGACGTCTGCCGAGGAGAGAGCGAGAGAGAGAGAGAGAGAGAGCGCACACGTATAGTCCGTGCGAAGGTCCGTGGCCGCTGCTGCCGCCGCCGCCGCCGCCGCCGCCAACGCCGCCGCTCGTTCGCCAGCAGCAGCAGCAGCAGCGCGGTGCACGGACTGCTCCAACGCGACTGGCTCTCCGCGCTCTCTCTAGTGCGCTCACGGCCGTCAGTCGGTTCGGCCCATTCGAATCGTTCGCGCGTTCGGTGCATTTATCTGCGTTCACCCCGATACCGCATACCCATATACGCGCGCAGCGTGTGCAGCACCATATATCTGCACACCTCCGAAATCTTCACACGAGAAAAAGAGATTTTGACAGTCCCGACTAACTCGAAATATATAATAGAGAGAGGGAGAGAGAGAAGCAGCAGCAGCAGCAGCAGCAGCAGACGACCAGGATGTCGTTGTCGCGGAGGCGTTGACGCGAGCGTGAATCTGATTCTGGGCCCCGCTGCGCTCTGCCTCCCTACCTGTGGATTTGCCGATAGTTGTTGTTGTTGTTGTGTTGTGCTTGTGGTGTGGAGCGGTAGAAAAGTCGGAGGCCGAGCGCGAAGATGTCGACGAGTATGAGCAGCAAGATTTACGCGGGCGACGGCCACGAGATAGACGGGAGCTGGGTGCTCCGTGTCTACGTGACGGACCTCAACGTCGAGCGCAGCCTCAGAGTCAAGGGCGAGCTCCACATCGGCGGCGTCATGCTGCGTCTCGTCGAGGATCTAGGTACCGTTTTCTTTCATTCGTACCTCTCTAGTAGTGCTTATGCGGTATACATATAATACCTAGAGGCTCGCTCGCGCAAACGTGCCGAGCGACCAGCTGATTATAATATTAGCTTTGATCGGACGTTTCGGATGCTTTAGGCTGCGGTGCGCGCATATTTTTGCGACTCGAGCTATTGCGCGTTGTTGTTTAAGTGCCTAAAGCGCGAATCTTTGGGAAGCGGATGGGAATGTGGCTAATGAGAATCGTAAAGTCTTTGTGCCGTGTAGGAATTTTTAATCATTTGTAATGGCTGCATATGCATTATTTAAATGTATTTTGAGTTTTGAAATTGTTTTCTTGTCTCGGTGCGAGACAATTCATTTTGGAGTATAGGTACCATTGACGGAAAACGTTTCGGAGCAGAGTTGAAATACCGATACTTACTGATTATACTATGAAGCTGTCCATACGTTTTTATAAATAAAAAAGTACGCATAATTGTAAGATAATTATTAACTTTTGTCTATGAGGATTAACAGTACAGCTTACCTAAAATTTAAAATATCTATTTTTGACTGAAAGTAGAATAACGTTGCATTTGAAAATCAGTATGTAATGCGCTATGTAATACTTGAAGTAAAAGAATAACGTAAATTTAAATTCTGAACTAGCGAATTCATAATAAGGATATGTTTGCATAAATTTTACAATATAAGGCAAGCGTTAAATGATCTTGTGAAAAAATTCAGTTTACGTAAGACAAGCGTTTCATTCGCTTTAATCACGTCTTATTATCGATTTAATTAAATATTTAAAGCAGCTAAAGATTAGGTTAAACTCATATATAGCATTATTGGAAGATTACGTATTTATCGGTTTTGAAATTAAGTAGTCTTATGCTGACTTGTTTTGATTGCTTACATACTTAGCAATTAATTGCATTGCCATACATACAGAATTGAACATAAAATAATTCTTTATTGAGTTGCACAGTATACTACTTAACATTTATTAGAAAATATACAATAAAATGATAAAATTAATGCAACTATAACAAGACTACTGTATATGGTATCAGTTTTGTGTATTTCAAAAGTAATACTTATGCATAAAATATGCGGCTTGAAAACTTGGACTTTCCAAAGTACACTTAACTTATCTTATCCAAAGACGTTCCTGTAAAATAAAACAGAGTTTAAAAAGCCTTTGGTCACCTTTGGTCACGTCAAGAGCGTCCAATAAGATATTCCTGATATCAAATTCGAACATGGCCATCCTTAACTGTCGCTCTGCGCGCAAGTCCCAATATCTTCCATCGACTCGAAACTGTGCACAAACAGAGGTCGGCTCCACTTTTATATATTTTTGAGCGCAAACTCCCGGTCTCGCATCGGACGCATTATACACATGCCACATGCGATGCGAGTCCCGGCCTTCGCCTGCGAGAGAGGCTATGCCGCACTTTTTTTTTTTATTGCTTTATGGTTTTGAATTCCGCTGAAAGTGCGCGCGTGCGAGAGAGAGAGAGAGAGAGAGAGAGAGCGGCTGTGCAAAAGGAATGTTCCGGTGTTCCGGGAAAAGGTGCTCTCCTCGGGAGTGCAGCAGCAGCAACAGCGCTAAAAGCGCGCGCACGAAAGATTCATGTTCCAGGGCTTACTTAGTACGTTTACGACCGCAAATTGCCGGTAGTTAGACGCTTCATATGCATAATAGGGCCTATGCTCTTTCCTTTCTAGCCTGCACACGTATGTAAAAAGAAATAGGTGAACACATTCTTTATATATAGATCGCGCATATGCATCGCACCTTTTACTATACTTTTCGCTTATTTTTGTTTTTATAGAATTTTTAAGCGCTTAACGCGGTCGCAGAAAATGAAGTTTCTGTTATAAAAATAAACGTTTATGAGGCGATTTATAAGGAGTAATAAATATGTAAAAATGTTCAGTTATAAAAAGGATAGTAAAATGTGTGTAACGGCGATCGGATAGCTTTGGCTCTTTCGATTTTTCATATTTTCATTCCGGACTGTGTTACTGACCTGATTATTGGAAAATAAAGTACGTATATTAATGAGTTCGAGATTGCAACAAAAAAACGTCTTTTCACGCAGGACTATTTATACGATTCTATAAGAGTGGTTTTTAAGAGTTTAAAATGTATATACAGATATACGGATTCGTCATAATATTTACATCCGGTAGAAAATAAATATGAAAAGAAATCGCTTATCGCTAGTAATAAAAATAGATTTACGAAAAAAATCTTTAGATTACTATTAGTCAACAAGTTTACCGACAGATAACAGCATGGAATAAAATGAAGAGAAAAAGTCACTTTTTGCGCAAAGTTCCAAGCACTGCATTTAAAAAGCAATTAACAACAGATAAGAATGCAGCTCACTCGGCCAAACCTCCCGCACTTGGCTAAGAATGGATATGACGCAACCCGTATAAAAAATTGTAATATAAGAAGCAAAAGTTTACATTAAGGATGAAATTTCGAAAGTCACGGTGAACGATGCTCGACCAGTTTTCGATAGCCTTGAATGCATTTCTCCAAGGAGAGGAAGGTCAATATTGGTCTTGCCCCATGTACAAAGCGATATAGCTATATAATGATCCGTGCCTTCGCACAAGCGCTCAGCATATATACACATATACGTGTAATAATAAGAACGGACTTGCGTATAGGTGCAGCAGCAGCGAGGGGAGCGAGACGACTTTTTAGGCCGATGCACGTGCACTTGAATTCCGGAGGAACGTGTGTACTCACACACGCGTGCACAAGTGCATGTAATCGCGCGTGGTAGGGAGAGGAAAAGAGAGAGAGAGAGAGAGAGAGAGGCCGGTTTTCAAAAGAGAGTAGCTACAATGCGTAAACACTTCCCAGTCCTCTTTTTCATCTTGATTGGGACAAATGTGCATCGGTGTGTATAACTGCCGGAAAATCGATCATTGAAATCGATATATGCACTCGGCGAGCCTCTATACCGAGTCGATTGTCCCTCTGCTACTTGAATAATATACGCACTTTGCTTACAACCGTTTACTATGGTTTGTATTCGAGTAGCGCCTATATAACTTTAATTCGGACTGTGTATTATATGCGTGTAGGTATATTGTATACGAATTGAATGATATAAGTTGGCGGTAGATACTTATTGCATGGCTTTGACTTGGATTGAGATTGCTAATATAATTGATCGCTGCAGTTTGGCTTTAGTCACCGATTCTAAGCTGGTGCAGCATTTAATAAGTGAAACGATGTATATATTTATGACAAAATTAAAATTTTATTCTACTCGATGCACTTTGTTATCGTATTTAATAGTTTCAACGAAAACTATGCATTTTTTTATATCTAAAAATAAATAACAAAAGGTATATTTGTACTGTTTTGCAAGTTATTCTGCAATTTTTTATTATATAATTATATAAAAATAAAATATGTATATACTTGAGAATACATCTTGTCATAACATTGTTTCAGAGCGTTGTTATATATACATATACATTTTCCATTGCTTATACGCTCCAAATAAACATCGCTAAAATAACATCGTAAAAGCAACGCCGCGTATTCCCAGAGCACCTTTCCAAACTTTGCAGGAAGAAAAAAATTCATTCCACCGCGTCCCCATTAGCTCGTCAAACAGAATAATTCGATCCTCGGCGAAAGAGAAAGAGAGAGAGAGACCACCACCGGAGCGCATCACTCGCGCGCACATATATTTATCCGGTCTTGCAGAAAAAGGAGCATATACGAGGAAAAAAGAAAAAAAGAAGAAGGGTAGTAGAGAACGGCAAAGTCAGTCGAGCTCATCATCCACGAGTGTACGATGGAAGCCATATACGTTCCAAGCAGCTCCGCAGAGTTGCGCAGAAACGAGCAAAACGAGCCTCTATATATATATGCTCCGCTCGCCTCTCTGTGTATATCAAATTTCAAATGTATCTGCCCCTCTTCTCCTTATGCCAGTGCGCACACCTCTATATAAAGCATTATGGACATAGATAGACGTGTGCGCGCGTTATCGCGCTGCTGCTGTGTACACGGATAATTGGAAAGAATGTGGGATTTGACGAAAAACTGTACCGACGTATATACCTTTACTTGTATCAGTCTTTTAGCTGGATAAAATCAATATAGTATAATAGGTACAATTATTTCAATATGTTTGAAAGAAGGAGTTATTGAATATTGCAATATTTTGATAATAATTAATTGAATGTATAATGTGTAGTAGATTAAAATGTAAAATCAAAATTTTGTATCCTTTCGTACCAGTCGCATCTTTTTGGCCTAGGAGCATACCTAGCGTATTTTTACATTACACGTTCATTGAGAAACGTTACCTAAATATTATTTTTATTAAAATTTCATTTTCTTTTACCCATATATTGTATCATCGATTCTGTTGCCTCGAAATTCGTTATCTTTCAAGTTAAATAAAAGTAATTCTACGAATAGTTAAAAAAGGTATTGCGCAATTCCGCATTATATATATATATATATATATATATACATATATCTCATTGTCAGCGATGAGAAGAAGGAGTTTTGAACGTAGCGTTTCCTATATGTACCCGCATACATTTTTTCCCTCGTTCTTTCTCTCTCGGCTACGATTTCGTTCCACATCGCCATCCACGCCGCGTCGATCATGCGCACTCGCGACACGGGGCGTCGCTGCGGATGAAGTCGACTCTCGCGCGCACAGCGAGAGAGCAACAAGTTGTTGCTCCGCATCGCGCGAAACATGTGCTATATAGCCGCATCCCCTCGATTGCATATCGTGCGGCTTCATTTTCTTCCCAAATACGCGGCAGATTTAGATAATGGTATCCGATTGCGCGCCGTTGGAAAGATTTAAATCGAAATAGATATAATTGAAAGAATCGTTTGATTGCTGCGTCCGTAACTGTACATATATGCAATGTCAAAACACAGCAATAGATTGAAAGGCCGCATTGGAAGGCGAATATCTCAGCGGCAATCAGCAGCGCGAGTGCAGTGACATACGAGAACGCAGAATTAAAATATTTCACACCTTTCGCTCAGTCGCGTGCGCCGCCGCCGCAGTCCCAGCTTTCTCGACAATAAGGTCCAGCGCTGCTGCTGCTGCTGCTGTTGCGCCACGTCCCCCGACTCTGCGCTGCCACAGCCTTCGTTGGCGATTTTTCCTCTCGCGGTCGCGCGCAGCCTAGTCTAGCGGCCCTACCGCGTGCACTGCCGTCTCTCAGCTCCGAAGAAGTCCCGCCGACTGGAAAAACTGGACGCACTCCGCGGACTAGTTTCTCCGTATATATACACGCGCGGTCCGCGTCTAATGCTTTGCGCCTTTGCCCGGCGCGCAGTCCGCAGCTGAAGAATTGCCATTAGCAAAAGTGCGCGTGGCTATGGAGCGGAGCGCGCTCCCCGATGGAAAAGAAAGCCGTTTTTGCCGGTTCGCGATAAGCTGCCGGTCCGATAAGGGTCAAGGAAACGCTGCGCACGTATTACATGCGCGCGGCTCTCAGAATTTATATGTAATATATTTTATTCGCTCGACTGGAAAGTTCGCGTAATCGCTTAAACGACTGAGTGTTTCAGCGACCTTTTTAGCCAGATTAGATTGGCCCGCGGGATTATTTACTACGGTATTCATTGCTTTTATTGAATGCGATCGAAAGTCTAGTTGTCGCATAGTTAATGTTTATAGATGTTTTATGGGTTTTAATTGGTGTTATTATCGTTTTATTGTCATGTCACGGTGCCATTTAATTAATCCAGGCATTACTTTTAAAAGGACTACATTCAATCATAAATATCTGGTGTTTGCTA
Source organism: Megastigmus dorsalis (assembly GCA_900490025.1). Taxonomy (NCBI): domain Eukaryota; kingdom Metazoa; phylum Arthropoda; class Insecta; order Hymenoptera; family Megastigmidae; genus Megastigmus; species Megastigmus dorsalis. The sequence continues at coordinate 26,464 of UELU01137133.1, forward strand.
ATTACAAAAATTAATTTAATTATATCGGATAGATGTATGATAAGAACATCTTGATAAATTTGACAGCAATAAACAGACTTATATCAACAAATACTCCAAAATTTATTTTTGGCCAATTGAGAAACGTGATTTTGATGAAATTGGTGATAATATATATTTGTATAAAAACATTTTAAACGAGAATGGGTTATAAAAAAGATTAACTCGACAAAACAAACTTTGCTATATGAAAGTCTAGTATAAATTTTTGAACTACATGTAGTTATACTGCATCAGAAGCAAGTAGGCGGTCAGATATAACGCGAGACAATCGATGATTTTCGTGGGATTATGTTACACAACACCACGACGGTCCGTCTGTTTGTCGCACGACTAGCACTATGTGTGCAGCGTAGGTCAGCAAACGCGTCACTGCAAGCCTTTTATGTAAATAAGCAGAATCCGCCGTTACGAGCCTCGGCAAGAGAGTCAGAGAACATTTCTCTGACATATTCAGTGGCTTCGCTCTATGTACCGATAATATCGCTGATCTGCAACAATAGTCGCGCGCTTATACATACCACGTAATGGTATAAAGTAGGCGCGCACATCGGGAGCTTCGAGAGAACGGAAACGCTTTGCAGAAACTGGCTGCGTCCGGTGAAAGCAGCGATCATTTATTACATGCACTGCGTTGTCAGACACCGGGACTGAGTTTTCATGTTGATCTTCGGAATGGAGAGCGCGTTACGTTTGTTCTGTAGCTGTTTCTAAGAGCAATACATTTTATTATTCGGTTGCATGATCGTTGTTAGTAACGAAAAATGGAAACTATAAGTCTTGGAGCACTCTGCGACGAATTGTGGTATATATTCGACCAGATTACTCGGGTATGCCCAACAGCAGCAGCGATGTCAACAATGATGTTAACTTTCCAACCAATTAGGGTAAAAGATGGTATTTCGCAGTAAACAGCACTAAGGAAACCCTGCTTTGGTTGCGATAGACCATAATCCAAATGATCATCTCACTGCAACTGCATATCTATCATTTATACAACTAGCATTTAGTCGTAAAACTTTCATTTCGGTATGTCGAGGATCAACAGGATTTGTGTATAGTAAAGTTTCGACTTGAAAAATGGCACTGCCATAGTCCATTCCCCGGTTTTCGTCGGAAAATACACACAACTCCTCTCTTCCTCGTGTGCAAACTTTATCGCACCAGAACAATTCCTCTCTATGTTGATGCAAAACTCCGATGCGCACAACCTCCACGAGGACATTCATGGCAAGCGCAGGTATATAGGCTTCGTAGAAACGTGCGCGCATCGCATATGTATGCCTTATGTACACACAGACAGCAGCCCATGCCAGATGTTGTGCCCAACGACAATCGCGTCTTGCGCACAGTCTCAGGATTACATTTGGGATTCTAGGTGAGCTCGTTAAGCGTCCGACTACTATCGCCTCTCGTTCCTCTTTCCGGGCGATAAAATGCGTAGATAAGTCCCGGTCACCGTGTGTATGTGTGTGTGTGTGTGTGTGTGTGTGTGTGTGTGTATAAATCAGAATTCACTACACCCATGCGGCATCTCTCGGCGCGCGTGTTTTCGCGCTCGACGCAAAAATCCCTGGGGTATACTGCTGGGTGTCTGGAAAGCGCGCACTGCATATATCGTGGCTGTGTATATACGAGTACAAGGTGCAGTACAGGGAAAGAAGAAGGAGGAGGTGGGAAGGAGACTGGCCATGGAGATCCTTGGCAAGTTAGAGATAGCGAGGGCGAGCTGCTGTTGCTGCTGCTGCTGCGGCGGCGGCTGCCTGGCCTGGCCTCATGCGATGTATAAATGGACTTTCGCTTTCGTTCCCGTCTTGTACGCAGTTAAGAGAGGGAGAGAGACAGAGAGAAGAGAGGCTGCTGCTCTTCGCGTAACGCGATTCTCTTTGCCTTCCTCCACGTGTGTATGTGTGTGTGGGTGTGGGTGAGTTTCTCGCTGAGCAGAGCGCAGCGGTATACACGAGTGCAGGCTGAGTAAGCAAAATTGCAAGCTGCTGGTGCAGCTCCGAGGAGACTTTTCATTTCAGAGCCGCCGCTTCTGCCGCTGCAGCTTCTTCTTCTGGCGTCGATGCACGATTGGCTAATACATGGGGAGCTTTTTATATGCTTGGGATGAGAGGAGAGTGTCGGAGTGGCTGCTGCTGGATGTTGTACGGAAGTTGTAAATTCTGGCTACGGTGGCTCTGCGTCGATGCCGTGTTAAGATTGAAAATTTGCTGGGATTGTTGCGCAAGCGGTGCGTAGGCAGTGAGCAAGGGATTAGGAGATTTTTTTTCAAATTAAACAGAATTTTTGCGTTTGAGATCAAGCGAACTTTCGATAGAATAAAGTTTGGTCTCGGTAGAATATACTTATAATATGTATAAGTATAAAATTGTTTCCGGTATAACGGTTTAGTGCTGACTTGATTTTTGTCGCTGTAAACATGCATGGTAAGATTTAGTTTTTGTCTAAAAGCAATATCTGGATCAGAAGTATGAAATATTTTACCAATTTAAACTTACATAACGTGTAATTTACGACTCGATATATGTGTTAATTAGATTTACGAATCATTTCTCAAATTGTGAATAGAATAGCAATAAATTTTCTTTATGCCGAAATCTTAAATTAAAATCTATGAAAAACTTAAATTACTAACTAAACTTGAAAAGAAACTAAAGTTTACTGCTGAGATTAATACATAAAAAATCATTGAATAACATATAAAAATTTTATACTTTCCAAGAAGAGTACCTACATGCCCATACAAAAGAGAAATAAACATTTCTCATCATCCTACATTTCCGTGATATTATAACTACACCATTTTGTTAAATATTCAACAGTTTATTTACTAACAATTTTTGTACAAACATGATAAACTATTTCTTTAGAACGAAACTGTTTACAAAGATTTAAAAAGAATGGACATATTTGTCAATTTTCCAAAAGCGGGCAGAAACGAGTTTGTTAAGCAATGGCTTTTGTAAGCAAAAACGACAGGCGCAAAGTCCATTTTTCACATTTCGATTTCGGCGGTTTAGCTCGGGATACGACGTCCGTTCGCGGAATTTACGCAACGCAGCCAGTTATATACCGATTCGCGCCTGTTTGTCGAAAAAGATTCCGTGAAAATAAAGCTGACTCGTGACTCACTCATTCTCTCTTCCAAATGTCATAATCTTTTTTGGCACTTCTGCTCTGGCGAAATTCGCCCGGCGATGGAAAATAGGGTCTCTTCGATATGTATTAATGGCGTTTGCCCGCTGTATATATGCCTACTGGCCGCCGAATTTCTCTCGCCGAGAAATTATTCGGGACGCCACCACCACATGCATATATAGCGCCGTTGGGCCACGTAATTCCATACACTCTGAAAATAACACGGCAAACGAGACTTTGGCGAATGTCCAGAATTCACGATTTTGAAAAAAGGAGAGATTTATTTTTACATGGAGACAGACGAAAAATGAATTAATAACATCGAGAGACGTTGGGAAAACGTTTTCTGGACGATGAAAGTAGATGTTGTTTGGATAAATTTGGAATTATTTTTCGATCTTACAGATGAATCAATGTGGGATGAAAAAAAAAATATATCTATAAATGATCACAATCAAAAGGTCAAATTTAATGATATAAGTAAAAACAATAAAATTTATTTACGTTATAAATTCATACAAAAAATATATAGTTAAAAACAGACATTGTCACTCATGGAAATCGTTAATAAGATTTTTGAAACAACTTGCACTACTACTCATATAATTATGTCACCATTGGGTATGAGAGCTATCTCATTTGCATAAGAATGTTTCGATATACTGGTGATACGAACATGAAAAATATTGGTTAAAAAGCTTTACGGAATAAGTAGATAGCGATGCATTGAGATTTGGAAGTACCTCGAGAAACCGTAACCCCCCTTTTATAACTGACCAAATTCCCTAGATCATAAGATTCCCTGACCCGAAAATTCGGACATAAAACGGTTTAGGGGACTTACGTACCTCGAACCTCGTAACGACAGCCTAACTCGACATCATTAACGTTCCCGAGTCCTAACAGATCTATCAATCACACGCTTTAAAAATCCCGGTTTCTCACAAAAAAAAAAAAAAAGAGAACGAGGGAAGCCCATCGTATAGGTATATAAACACTCTTTCACAGTGTTACCGCCTCGTGGGCCATCAATGAAAAGCTCTCGGGGAAAAAGGTCTCGTGAGGCGGTGCGCAGGTACACTTTTGTTATGCGCGCACCAAGAAAACAGAGTCCCCGCGTGTGTGAGTGTGTATTTGTGTGCGAGCCGTGTGAGTTGTGCACGAGCCAGACGAGATTCGATCGTATCTAAGGCTTAGGGTGGTCCGCTTTCTGCCGAATATCTCGCCAGGCAGGTTGTTGGAGCGAGCTGCTGCATCAGGTGTAGCGATGCTGTTGTGGGCCCCCGGCGAGGTTCTTTGTATACGAGATGTGCTTGTGCATCTGTGTGCGTGTGTGTGTGTGCGCGCGCGCGAGTGTGTGTGTGCGCGCGCGCGAGTGTGTGAGTGGGTATGACTCAACCTTCGAACGAGGATAAGAATGTATAGTGCATATGGGGAATGTATCGATTCTTCTTCGCTCCTGAAGCTGCAGGGATGTGTATTTATTTTGGTGCTTTTAAAATCTTTGTTTAACCGCTACTACATTTGTTGCTTTAATGCGTATTATGCGTATTGTTCGTTGACCTTCTAGCAATTCGATATATGATGATGGTATTTAGTAATGTGATATTGACATTGTTAAGAAATTGGAATAAACCCAGTTCTGTAACTTGGAAAATTTTAGAATCAATCATAATATACCTTTACGATAAGCACATTGCAAATTGAAGCTTTGCAAACACGTTACATTCACTTCATTTGCACTGACCGTATTAAACGCATCAATTGTAGTATAATTTTGCAAAGTGGAATCATTGATTGGAGTGTAAAACCCTATATTGATCGTCAAAATACATAATATAATGTTAACACAAAGATATTTATTAATTTTCATTGTGACATTTTGCAGGTTTGTACGTCTATATTATCCTCTTCAGTCTCACAATTGACTTATGTTATTTTAACAATATGTAACAGAGTCACGCAAACTTTCCATCAGTAAATTTCGAGACTAAAGAGGATAGACGACAGACCTTCGGAACGTCGGGATGAAGATTAATAAATAGCATTGCAAATACTGTTTGCTCTTCGACGATCGATATAGATCATTTTAAAATTGAAACATTCTAAAAAAAGTGACTTCTTTGATTTGAAAATTTTCGAATAAATTCTTTAAATCATCATAAGCGGCGGCTTAAAAATAGAATTTTTAAACTTCTATATATTAAAATGACAGCTATTCAAAGAACTGCCACGCTACTTCAAGAGAGACGGGACGCGGTTAAAACTTTTAGTCTCGTGCTGACACGGGCACCGAAAACGCATGTACAGCTAAATTCAACACGGACAAGTGGCTCGAAAACAAAAAGCACTCCTTATACGTAAGGTGCATTTTCCAGGTCTAAAAATATAACGCGCAGAGGCCATAAATATGCATTGGGCGCCGTGCGAGTACTTGGACAATGATTAAGTTGGTGTGGAGGTGAGCGAGGAGCCGAATAAAGTGCAACTATACTGCAGAGGCGAGAGTAAGAGAGAGAGAGAGAGAGAGAGAGAGAGAGAGGAGGAGGAGGGGAAAGTAAAAGGCTTGGAAAGAACGACAGTCGACAATGACACGGCGCATGTAAATGTGTTTTGGTGGGCGTCCGGAAATTCGAAGTGGCAGGAAGCAGTGGAGCCCGCGCCCCAGGCGACGTGTCTCGAAATTAAGAGCGCAAGGCGCGAAAAAGGAGCGGAATATATATACTTACCTACCCAATGTATAAACGCCTTCGCAGCAGCGACTCTGCAAGGAAAGGACATTGGCCGCGCGCGAGACTACCAGATTTTCCCTCCTCTGCTCTCTCCTCGGCTCTCTCACTCGCTTTTATTAAATACTCTCTAGATATATTTCTTTTCGAAGAAGACGTTCTCTCTTCTCGAGGAGTCAGGTTCTCTTTGTACATATATCGGTGTGTGTATATGTGTGTGTGTGTGTGTGACAAAGCCTCGTGGGCTGCATTTTGAATTGTGTTTCTCGATGGATCGCCTGTTTATTTTGGGAGGCAAAGGCTTTTAAGGTGTTTCGAGATGTCTTTGTGGTCTTTCTGTGGTTCTTTCAAGCAGAGGTAATGCAGCGCGGTGACAATAATCGCGGACTTTTGTCCGAGAGGAGGCAGAAAATGTGTACATAAGTTTCTTTAAAAGTAGAATTCTACAGGGTCTTTATACAGTTTAATACAAAAGTGTTCATTAAATACGATATGATTTAAAAAAATATTTAATTGTTTATCAGAATTAGTTACAGTTGCAATTAGCATTGACTTTCTACATGATTTCATAAAAAATGTATTAAGTTCTGTGAAATACGTAGCATGCCTGCGTGGAAGTTAAAAAGTAGAGTTAATTATGCATGAAATTGTAAAAATATTATCTTGAACACCGGAAAACGCGGAATGGAATTCATCGAGGATACTGGATTTTGACGAAGTCGAATAAACGCGAGAACCGATGGTACGACTACATAAATTACAATTCTTATGACTATTACGTCATCTAAAATACGTCATTTAAAGCTCAACCGCAAAACACTTGGAGAAGTCCCATCTTTATATTTACTTACAACTAAAAATATTTTTTTTCATACCGTCTGACCATTTTTTCGATGATACATTGCATTGTCACATAAATTAACGAACATATATCAAAGAATTAATTAATCCGCTGCATAAGAGTTTTTTACATAACTTGAAATCGTTTTAAACTTATTTTTTATATAGCATAAATCGGCATAAATTCGCTGATTCGCTGATTACAATACTTCAGAGCGATAAGAAAAAACATAAATTGTGACTTAATATATTCGTTTTGAAATTTTAAGTGGAATGTTATATTAACGAGGAAAAAGCTGTAAATTAAATTCTTATACGAATATAAACGTACAATATAAACGTACGGCAATTATTATAATAGTTTCGTCAAAAATACTTTTTGTCATCTTGTAATTAACGTGTGAATTTCCCATTAATGGGTGTTTCAATATTTCTGATGGCATTGTTATACTATTTACTGCTATATTAAGTGTGTGAGCGTAATCATGAAACAATGATACAGCTAATTTTAATCTTTAACTGAATTATGGACCAATTTGTGAGAATTAAAAAGTACATTCAAAGTCGTAAAATATCGAAGCTAGACATGCATTGAGGAGCTTGCGAAATAAAACGGATAGGCTTTAGCGCAGCAAGCGAGGCTCGCAATACGATGTACCGTACGTCAGCCGTCCGATGACAAGACTGCATTCTTCTCGCGCCGCTTCCGCGAAAACACCAAGTCCCCGACTGGCGGCTATCCTGTTCCGAGTTTCAAGTCCCGATAATAATCTCTCTCTCTCTCTCTCTCTCTCTCTCTCTCTCTCTCTCTCGTGTTCCTTCACCTCTCATAATTCGCTTACGTGACACCTTTATCATCCTTTCTCGTTATACTTATTAGCCTCAGTCAAGAATTATCCAGAATTAATGCCTTTATAAATTATATTATTATTATGAAGAGTACAATATATCTCTCATATAAAGTATTAAAAAAAATTTTTATTTGGATAAGACTTATTTTATTTTTGAGGATACAGTTATTTAAAGGTAGTTTTAATGATGAAATATTTTGTTTAAATGATAATTGTGCTTATAAAAATTTGGCATCTATAATTGTGAAGTTTGATAGTCACAGTGCGATAAGTATAACAATATAAAACAAGTGATTCTTTTGAATTTTTATAATATTAGCTGATTTTAACTAAATTAAAACACCTATAAATCATTTGTAAGTGTAGTTTATTTTTCCCACTGCAGAAATGCATAATATCAGCAAGAAAATATGACTTTTTCAACATCTAAATGCAAATAAACACGCCAATGGTACTTTATTGTGTACAAAGATAATAGCGACGTTTTTTTTAAATGCTATTTTTAATTTGTTTGGCATACATGAATATATAAAAATCCGTAAGACTACTATTAAGATAACTATTTTCTTACATCAGTAGTTTTGCACAGAAAAACAGAGACACATTATCTAAAATGGTTCAATCATATATCTATTAATTATTAATAGCCCTCTATAAAGTAGTAATTAATAATGTACATTATGTGACAGGTATAATGTGAAATAGCTAAATCAGCTTGTTCATAAGATAAATAAATTAATACAATTTCACTTGATTGTGATATGTTGTATGTTTGATTAATAAGATCTGAGAAATACCTGAAAATTGACATCATTATTATAATTTTAATTCTATGTAAAATTCTCGCAAAATGAGTAATAATAGATGCATAATGTAACTAAAAATTCCGTTAGAGTTAAAACAAGTTCACATGCACACACATCAATATTAATCAGCCTAAACAGCTTACATTTCAAATCTATCTTAAAATCATTGTGTATAAAAATGATTTCTCGATTAGAATAGCTCACAAATGAAAGGGTGCAAGCTATAGAGAGTTTAATCTCTTATTTACGTCCATCCCATGACTCTCAAAATCAGTTGATGCATCGGCATAGAAAGTAGCCCATCGAATGATTCGTTCCCATACGATTCCCGATAGGAGGGTCGTACATCAGAAGACACGGCCTTTCGATCGACGCGCGTCTCGATCGTCGAGGATGAGGATGAGGACAGTCCAGTAACAGAGTCCAGTAACAGCAGCTGCAGCAGCTCTCGTTTTACCATTTGGAGGCAAGGTCGCGATTACGGTACCCCGGCGACTCTCTCGTACACGGCCCGCCGCCAAGTGGACTTGTTTCGCGCGCAAAAGACCTTACGCGACCGCGATCCCGAGCTCGAATTCCATGCCACACACACACGATCTGCCTTTCCCCAACCTGTGTTTGTGCGAGACGATCGAACAGTTAACTGCGCATTTTTGAGGAATTTTCGTATACTTAGCTATCTGGTTCTTGATGTCTTCATGAATCGGAGAGAATCTTGATTACATTAATTTAATACAGTATAGACGATGGTTTGAAGTTTGAAGCTCGTTGACGTAGCGGATAGCAAAACGTAATGGCTTTACCGTAGATAAATATAATTTTTTATTAAATGTACTATTTAATTTTCCTCTCATGATGTTTATTAAGGTCAAATTTCGTTATAAAATGACTTGCGAGTATTGTCGAAGTTTAATTTTCATTTTTAAATCACTGGTTAACATTTCATTGAAGCCACCTAGGCATACATTTCATAACGCACATAGCTCAATAAAGATGAGTGAATAATGTTGCGTAATTGTTAAATTGATCTTTTTCCAGTCCATCTCTAAAATGTCAAATAAATTACGAAAACTTTCCAAAGATAAAGTCGCTGTATATATGACCAAAAAAAAAAAATATTCTAAGATTGATTATTTATTGGCTTATGCAAGTAATAGCTCTGGGCAAGGTACACGCAACACCAGCTAATTCGTATGTCATTTTCATGACTATTCATGGAATTCCTGCAGACATTGTACGTATTATTAAGTGCGCAATTTCATACATTTCAGGGAAACTCCCAGCCACTTGTTTATAATCATTAAAATAATTCCCCAATGCCGCTGTATATCGACATTGTGGAAAATGACTACATGAAATGATCAGCTGTTGATTTAGTTCTAAAATTGCCATTCTGGAGACCTCAGTGTAATAAAAGACGCTGGCAGCCAGTCTCCCACCATAGGTCGATATCTTGCAAGAACGAAATTTAATATAATCATGAACGAAATCGCCTCGTCGCCGGTATAGCGAAAAGAATCCTAGCAAATTAAGCGCATCGAGGAGGAAAGACATAAATCAGTGAACCGACACGTCGTACACACAGTTCGCGCATAAGCCGTGAGTCATTCGCTTCGTACGCTCCTTACCCTTTTTCGCATACAAATCGCAATCGTTCCTTTCCAGCTGAGTTGTCGCACACACACATACACACACAATCTCGTATAATGTACAGTCGTCGCGCGACATATGAAAGTTTGGCGGTGCCAGCAGCAGCAGCAGCAGCAGCAACGGCAGAAGCAGCGCTGCACACATTCGGCGCAGTCGATGGGATTTTTTTTCATCGCCGCCCAGTGAATCCGTGAGTCACGCCGAGCTGCGATAATTATGACACATTAGTCACTGTACTCGTAATGCACACTTTTTCTTTTCACGCCAAGCGAGAGCAAGAGAGATAGATAGAGAGAGATGATAATATGACGCGATGTTCCGCCGCTTCTTCTACTATCCGTTCAATTAGTAATTATTCCCGGTGCATCTTCGATCTGCGCTCCCCCCCGCGATTATTGCTGCGTACGCGTGCGACGACTGCAGCGCATTCTTTCGACAATTGCGTGTCTTATATTTTTATAGTACTTTTTGCTTTTCGTTTTTTGAATCAACTACGACTTTGATCGAGTGCATAGCGTGATTCTTAAATTAAGTATCATCATTGGTGATTAATCGCGCTTGACATGTATTTGCAGCGTTTTCGTGTATATTTTAACGAGCTAATTGGTATGCAGATATTTCATTGGAAAAAGATGTTTCTATTGAAGCTTTATTGAACACGGCCTCACTGATTTAATAGCAGTTATTTCATTTGTATCTTCTTAAAACGTAAAAACTTGTTAGAGATCGTTTAAATTCATGATTTCATTTTTCGCAGGCAATGAATCATTTGATTGAAATTGAATTTTTTTCCAGTTATATTTAAAATTGTTTAGTGGACGATAAATAATGAGTTGAATGTGTTCATTTTTAGTAATGTTTGTCTTGGTTCTGTCAATTTGCCAACAGTGTCAGGAAGTGTAGTCAGAGTTATAAGTAACTAGTTGGATTCTGGCTACTGTTTGATAATAAATTCTGTAAACTTTGTATATAGCAGTTAAATGAATATTTCTATGAAAATCTTCCAATATCAATTAGTTTTTATATCTGATTAATTCGCATTATGTAGCATACCATAAAATCAGTTATTGGACACGTTGGTATTGTCAAAATGGATGCACTTAATGGAAGTACCTTATTGAGTTGCATATATAATTAAGTGAAAAATTTACTTTTCAATTAAAGCTTATATTTTGGACAAGATTAAAGTTTACTAATTTATACTATACTGTTCAGAAATCACTTTCTATTTTTATATCGATCTTACTCTAGATAAATGAAATAAACATGGTTTATAGAAGATTATGAAATAGAATAACGCAAGAGACTGCACGTGTATACTTCTTTGAATGTTCATCCTATATAGAAGTGAGGCTTGATACCGTGTATAGAGGGAGGTATATTTAACTGTTGCTAATCCCATCAGTTCAAAATATTAACCATTCCCATCAAGCCATCATGGTTACGCAGACGTTCAAGCATCTATACAAAATAACTACAGCCTACGACAATGATTCGCAGTATATAAAAGCCATCCGGAATCGCATAGACCAGCAGTCGCTTCGCAGACATCTTGATTCGCAGCCGCGCGGCATTTCCCTTGCTGATCTGCACATTAGAACGAACGATCAGCAGCGCGCGATATATATATTGGAGCCTCCTCCCGATTCCCTCTCGAATCGCCGCGCGCGCGAAAGCAGCGATACCGCGACATCAGGGGCGTCGCGTCGCCTCGTCGCTGATGTCGTCGGGCTGGCGCCGTTCCAAGAGGAACACTGCAGAGAACGACTGTTGCTGCTCCGTCGCCCGCGGCAAAAAAAGCCTATACGGGTCGGGAAGAATTCGCCGCGAGACTGACTCATCCCCCTCCCTTCCTCCCCTCTCGCATCTTACCGCCACGCAGATGTTGTGCGTCTTATATGCGCGGCACATATGTGCGGGCGCACGCGAAATATCGCATGCACCGAACCAATTGTTGCGGTGGTTGTTGTTTAGAGTGAAAGAGAGAGAGAGAGAGAGAGCGGCTTTATTGCGCCGCCTAATTGGTGGCTATTTTTGAGTTGTTGTAGAGCCGCTACTTCTGCCGCTGCTGCTGATGCTGTTGCTGCTGTGCAAATGTTGAGATTGAGTTGATGATGCGCGCGTTTGCGTTTCGCTGGTTAACTAGGAAAGCGAGTTATTTTGGTGCGATGATGATGCTGTTGCGTGTGTGTGTGTGTGTGTGTGTGTGTGCGTGAATCAAATGGTTAGGGCTTGATCGCGAAACTCTGCGGACGTTTCATTTTTCTCAAGTATATCAAACGCGGTAAAAGTGTTTTATCATATGCTATGCGCGAGATCAAGTGCTATACACGAGGCACTTAGTTGCTCGAGTTGTAAATATGCGCGTGACGCATTATATAAATCTTGATTTATCAACTTTTTGTTTTTTTTTTCAAGGGCATCAATTGCACTTTATTCTTTTCGGTTTAAGTACGATGATTTTTACATGCGTCGAGTATTATGGGGACGGCGAAACGAATAAAAACACACAACGATCGAGTACTTTTATAGTGGGGCTTTATATTTGATTAACCAGATCGACCTTTTACGTCAGAGTGATAAGTATGGTTTATGTCCCAATCCCATCTCGCGACCCCTTTTTTAATGTTTCTTTTACTGATGCAGTATTGGTGTGAGAAGAAGTAAATAACAGTATTAGCGAATATTTTTATTGATCAAAACTGGCATAAATGATTTTATTTTTTCGTATATAAAACTGCAAATAAATATGACGATACAATATGTCCATTTATTAATAATGAATATTTTTGTCGTGTATGTATATAGGCATACAGAAAACGACATAACTCTGAATATTTTTATATCATATTTTTATTCAAAGAAGACAAAAATGTTCATTGTAGCACATGCTTTACAAATTCACACCAATAAATTGTTCATTTATTGAATTTGGTTTTAATGTACAATATTTTATTTGTTACAGGTAAGCATCGTTCCTAAGATCTGCAAGAATTCGTATTATAAGGTACTTCATAGATTAGCACGAATTATTCGTATTATATATAAAAACGTTGTAAGGAAACCTGTTATTTGATAATAATTCAAGGAAAACAATGATTGTTCGAATTAAGAAGTATCCGAGCGATTAGAAAATAATTGTGTTAATTTAAGATGATTCATACAAAGCGGTTACACAATTACTTAAAATATTTCAATGTGACTCACGTAAAACACTATTGAGTGTAAATTTAAGTGGAAATTACGATTCCTCAAAGACTGAATCAATGGGATGTGTTTTTACTGGCTCTATGTTACGTGAATTGATGCGAGTAAAAGAGGAACGATAAGATTCAACCGAAGATTCCGAAATTATGTCACGAGAGATAAATGCTCCATTCATTCCACACTCAATTAATGAATGTAATCTGCTGTTTCAGTCCTATTGCTCTAGAATTTTAATTTAAAACGTATGTTTAGTCTCTAGCAAATAATGTCTTTGATGTTTTTATCGCTAAAAGCGTGTGGAAAAGACTTGAATTGATTGAACGTTTATATCATTCTTTATAGCTGCAAAAAATGTATAATTACTCTTGCAACTACTTTAACAATGAGATTTCCGCACATGAATTATGACCTTTTTATGCAATTCATTCCACTTCATAGAATCATTATCACAAGTTTTACTTTAAAACTATCAAAATTGCAAGTTTAATCTTAGGAAATAAATTATAGTTAAAAACGGTTTACCTTGAAAGTTTGTTCCTGCTTTAAAGAATTTCAATCGAAAATATTATGAATGATTTTTTAAATAATATTTATAATATAATTTGACAGAATTGCGATGCAGAATTGAATTACATGAAATTCTACGGATTCCGCTGTTGTTGATGCATACAATATTGTCAAGGTCCCAAACTGCTACACAAAACATTTCGATGCGGAAGAAACGTTGAACGCGTAGTATGTTATTTTATATTTGGTGGCCTTGCAGCCTTTAACGATCCTAATACTGCTTTATTTAATTTATTATTTTAACTGATATAATAATCTAGCTGTTTATAATATTTTAATATAAATACCATTTTTAAAGTTTTAGAATTATTATTTTTAAATTTACTTCGTTATAAACACTTAAAGTTTTTTTTATCTAAAACAAGCATCACCGATAATATGCTTAAATTGTAAACAAAACATTGACATCATTTTAACTGAAAAAAGTCTGTAACCAAAGCTTCCATCGGAAGCAGCGAAGCGATGAAAAAAATTTTCCTGTCATTGTTGATCGTTAATCAATTTTTTTCTCACAAAATCTCCTCGTGCCATCGCTATTTTCCGATGGACGGTTACGCAACGAACGTTTTCACTCCTATAAAAAAAAAGAGAGAAACCGCCAAGCCCAACCTTCTCTAAAAATCAATCAATCGCCGGTACTTTTCTACAAAGGCAAGGGGAAAAAATGGTCAGATCGCAGTAAAGCGGACAATCGGAATTGCGCGCGGCGCGATATAAAGCGAGAGCCAAAGAGAACAGAATTAAAAGATTACACTTTGCGGATAGAGCGGAAGTCGCGGCGCACAAAGGAAGCTTTTATCGAGCAACTGCACGCAGCTACAGCAGCGGAGAGCGAGAGCCGCGTCGCGCGCACACCGGGACCAGCATCGGCGAACCTAATTTCCAGTTTCCTCCGATCACAATGGCAAAGAGAGAGAGAGAGAGAGAGAGAGAGAGCAAAAGTGGAACTAGAGCCGCGAGGGCGCGACCGACTGTGCAGGCGCGTATGATACACTTATGGGAGGCCATTATAGCTATTTACGAGACTTTCCGGGAGTGTGGAGATTTAGCATGCGCGATTGTGGAGTAGCTCCTCATATAATTAGCTATGGCGATCTCCCATCCTCTCTCTCTCTCTCTCTCTCTCCCTATGCGGGAGCGCTTATCTGCGGGAGGAAATCGGCGAGTCGTCGCGCGCGTATGCGGCTTGCCCTTGCCTATATACACACGGCTTTCATCCTCTTCAGCTTCGTTCAGTCTTGTTCTCTCTCTCTCTCTCTCTATTTTTTTCCCTCCTCTTTGTCTACACCCGCTCCTTTTATCCCTTTCTGCCCAGTTAGCCGAGCTTACAGCCATTACGAAGACTGAAAGAGAGAGAGAGAAAAAAAGTACGTGTAGGAACGGCTAATTAAGGACCTTGGCGTGTTCCCACGAATTATAGGCGCGCGATCACTGTTGTATACGGCTTGTATATATTGAAAGCTTGTTATTATCGTCGACACTTGCTAGCGCTGCTCTCCCGGCCAGAGAGAGAGAGAGAGAGAGAGAGAGAGAGAGAGAGATAAAAAGAAAAGAGATCGTCGATCTGCGTCGGCAAAAGTTTGTGTACAGCGGCGACTCGACTTCTGTGTGCGCTGCTGCTGCTGCTGCGAGTTTTTATCGCGCTCGTGTATCGCTAAGAAGTTGCTAAATGTTCTCTCTAATGGTTTTAATAATGTACGCGCAGAAAAAGGCTTTGGAAGTTGAATACAAAGCGCTGCTTTCATATAGCTTCGGTAATTTTTGTTTATAACAGTTTTTGTAGCTTTTATAAACTTCTATGGAAATACTATATAATTGCTAAAGTATGCGACGTTTTCTGACATCAAATTTTGTGATTGATATATAAGAGCGAATCCAATTTGTACAGGAAAAAATTTGATTAATATGATTATTTGCAACAGCTGCTTACTTACATACTTATCAAGCATATATTACATTAATGGCTAAAAAGTAATAATCTTTTTCTAGGTGTCTTATATAATAGCTAGTTTAAACATTTTAAGAGAGTCTAAAAATAATATTAATGAATATAGTAACTTTACAATAGTTATTACGAGCTAGAAATTAAATCTATAAGAATGATATAATCGAGGATATAATCGTGCCCGCACGAGTGTACAGTTCTTAAAGCGTTTCATTGTAAAAAAGAAAGTGGTTTTAAAGAGGAGGAAAAGAGTATAGCGATTAACGCGTAGCCACTAATTTCTCCCGACAATGCGCCGGACCAAACGGCACAATTTGGTCTGTTGATTTAATTTGGCCTTCGTCTTGGATCTTATGTGTGTAAGTAGTTGCGGGAGCTGCTGCGAAGGCGTCGTAAGCTCGAGACCGGCTAAAAACCGTGGAAAAAAAGCCGATTACGTTTGCGCCTGGCGGAACCTTGAAAAAGAAGTGTGTGCGGTTCATTATATGCGGTTAAACTTATAACCAAGGACGGACTTTATTAAGCGTGAAGCGGTCCATATATGCACCTTGTGTTGTATAGTTACTTACATGTCCCGCTTTGAAATTTCCTTATTAACGTATATAATCCAATATAGGTACGAGTATAAAATTGAATTAGCAACGTGAAACGGTAATTGTAAAAATAGCACATGGGATTATTTTCTTTATTGGGATAAAGTAAATTTTTGGTCGTAAACGTAGTTGTTGATTCGTGAACAGAAAAAGGTTGTTGTTGAAATATGAAATTTTTATTTTTATCAAGTAATCCTGCATTCAAATTAAACAGTGACACGCAGTAGATCGACTTACAATTTCTGGTGATAATTGCATGATTGAAAAATAACGAGACTCGATTCTCAAATAGTTAGAAGTTTTTCAAGTATACACTTAGCTTTAAAACACAACAAGTGCGCACTTTATCTGAATGCTCGAAAACCTTGCTAAATCTACAACCGCTCCAGGGCAACACTTGCGCATCCATCAAGCCCACAATGAGAGCTCGACAGCCAGCAATCGCGCAGCTGCAAGTACTTTTCCTCGCCGCGCACCGACACACACAGAGAGAAAGAGAGAGAGAGAGAGAGAGAGAGAGAGAGAGAGAGAGAAATCGCAGTCGCGGCAGCATTCAAAAGCGCACGAGCCGCAGCAGCGTACGTAAAGTGCGCACGGCGAGAGGCAGCTAATCGCGGCAGAAGATCGAGGCAAAGTCTTTGCTCTCGTCTAGCGGACCGACGGAGGCGGCGTTACGCGCTGCACCGGCTAACAAAGTCGCGCTCGATTAACCGCGCGCTGCTCCAGACGATAATTGCTTCCGAAAGCCAGAGGTCAAGGTACCCCATCGGCAACAGCACCGAGGGGGGACCAGTTCCTGCGTACGACGACGCGGAGGGGATTGTTCTTTTAGCGGAGCATCGGCCCCCGCTATAGCCACATATATGTGCGGTACGCGTCAACTCGGGCCGCGCGTGCGCTTCCCCCTGTCAATCGGAGAGGCTGTCGAGCTGCGCCGCAGCGGACTAGACGCTCATTGGGCCCCTCCGTGCGCCGCGGTCTGCGCCGACAGATTTTCGTGTGTGCGGGCCAGGCCTTTGACTGCGCGCTACTACCGTATAATGGGATTTTCGATCAAAGGGTATGGACAGTTGGACCGCGTGTGCGGGAAAGCCGGTTGGCGCGCGGAGTACAATGACGGGACGGCTGACTGGACGCGATGGCTGATCCGATTTGCGCCTGGGAGCTCCTGTCTTGAGCACGGAATTAAACCGAGTGGGATATTGGTTGAATGGGTTTTCAGGATTTAGAATCTAATTGTCAATATAGCCAATAGGCAAATCGTGGAGAGTGCAGATCGTTATATGTTCATACGCTCGGAACAAGTAGAACATGTTACGATGTCACGATTTTCATGATGTTGTCTGCAGACTGTTTAATTATTCTTTTAAAATTGGATATTGCAGTCTCTCCATATCGTAGACGGGAATGATTTTCCCCTCTGAGCAAAAATATAAACTGAAGCGGCATTAATAATGTATCACAGAGAAAAAAATTCAATTGTATCAACAACAGCATTGTTAACTTAACAAACATGCCATTATTTTAACAAAATTATAGTCAAGTCAACTTTTTGTTAGTTGATTCAACAACGTATAGCCAAGTCAACGAATGAATAGTTGATTTTACAACGAGTTCGTGGTTAAAATGCATCAAACTCGATTTGCATTCAATTCAACAG
>UELU01137133.1:44514-55152 GCA_900490025.1 Megastigmus dorsalis
ATCGTGGAGAGTGCAGATCATTATATGTTTATACGCTCTGAACAAGTAGAACATGTTACAATGTCACGATTTTCACGATATTGTCCGACGTTGTTTAATTATTCTTTTAAAATTGGATATTGCAGTCTCTCCATATCGTAGACGGGAATGATTTTCCCCTCTGAGCAAAAATATAAACTGAAGCGGCATTAATAATGTACGTATTTAATGCCTATCAACGTATACATACATCACTGAAATAAATGTCAAAATTACGTCTTCGCGCTAATTATCACATTTTATATACGCATCTTGTATTTTTTCATTCGTCGATGAAAGAAAGAAATTTGAACGGCAATAAAAGCCGTAGCCGAGTATAAGTTTACGTTTCAAAAATAGCCAGTGTCACGTCCAGTCGAAAGCGGAAAGGCCGTTTTAATCCGAGTGAACGAGGCGATCGCGCGCGAACACGAGCGCCAGTCATATACACACTCTCACCGATGCCGTTGATTTCGCACGTATTGTTTTGACGCTCTAAAGACATTTGATCGTGAAAATATAATACAACGCGAGCTGCTGATATATGCGTCGCCGAGGGAGCGCGAGTTTCGAGGAAAAAAAGCGAGAAAAAAGAATAGACCAGCGGATATGAAGCGCGTGACCGCGATTGGCGAACGTGCTTTCTTTTTCAATATTTACTCGGCCGATTTTCAAATTAGAACTAAAAAGTATATATGTTGTTGCTTTGCTCTTTCCTTTTCTTTGACTGGTGAAATGTTTTTTTTAGTGACTCATACTATAAGCAAAAATCTATGTTTAGAAAGATATAGTATGGTATATGAAGAAATTATGTAATCCGGTTTTAGAATATATATTTACCGATTCGCTCATAGCGATTTAATTTGCGAATATAACAGTTTGCGATAAGTCGAGATAGTCGAACAGGGTCTTTCGAAATGGCGAAAAGGTATAAACGTCGAGAGATCGGCTTCTCTTTTCCTCTCAATTTCTCTCTGTCTATAAGGTATATATACGCAACACGTTGCGGGTGATTAGGAGCTCGCGTAACGCAAAGTCATCGATCGAACATATATGCATCCCGACGCGTTTCAATGATTTGCGATGGCTGCATATACGAGTCGACGCTTCGATGAATTCAGGACACGATATACGATAAATCGCGGTATTGTAGTCGAACGTAATGCGACGCGGCGCTAATAGTACTGGAACGGCATTACCTTGTGAATTATGCTGAGACGATCGATCGGAAACTGCGATTATCTGCAGCACATGTATAAATTTATCAATTGTTTAATTCACGTCAGAAAAGTTTAATGTATTTATTAAATAGTATTATGAAAAGTATAAAACGATTATTTCCTTTTTCTATGTCTCAGTTGAATATAATGTTTTTTACTTCGTCCGGCATGGCGTAGTATTTACTCAGACAGAAAAAAAGTTAACTTTCACCAGTCGACTAAAAAGTGTCCTGAAATTGACCAAGTTGCATGATTATAGTTTTTGTCGCTTATATTTACGACATTTTGTAATTTACACGCCATGCTTTTCTCCGAACAATATAAATGACATTACCAGTCGAAGTTATAACGAAGGCCATCCATCCTTGACAAAGCGTATAACCACCTGCCATTTGGTTCCTATAAAAATGCAATCGATAAAACACCTGGATCTATAAATATAAGAATAGTTATACAAATATTTTAAAACAAAGTTTCGAAAATCTCGGCACGATATTAACGCATCCTCAACGGTTCTCGTAGCAAACAGCTATAATACATGTGTACACGATGCAAGCATTAAAACAAGTCCTCGTCCGCACACGTCGAACATAATTCATACTTCCGCCAACAGCAGCATCGGCACAGCGGCGGCGACAAATAAATAACGAGCCGCTGCAGCGTCGCTCAAGAGCCGTCATAATTGCGTGTGAATCTTCCGCATCGTTCGGGACGGTCAAGGCCGCATGCAGTGCTGCACGAAACGACCACTGTATTATTACCCACGACTCGGCTCACATTGTCGCTAAACCGTGCAATCGTTTCGCAATTATTTGCACTATATGGCATATAATAGAAATTGCGGTGATGCAAAGCGCGTGATCGAACGCAATAACGAGCAGCGGTAGTTTGCATATATATATTTGGTCAAGGTCCAGCAGGAATGATCCGCAGCAGCGTTGACCAGGCGCACGCACGCACGCACGATATATACACATGGGGTTTTAGGCGAAGAGATGCCCTCCTTCAAGGCCGCGCGTTTGCACGCAGCAGCAGCAGCAGCAGCAGAGCCGGAGGCACACGAGCGAGCACCGAGGCGAGTGCAACGACCGGAGCCCCCGAGTCGTCGTCGGCGAGTGTCACACCCAGACGGATAAAGGAGAACTCATCGTTGTGACTGCGTGTGCGTGTGCGTGTGTGAGAACGAGAGAGACAGAGAGAGAGAGAGAGAGAGAGAGAGAGATAGGAGATGCGCCAGAGCGTGCGCTCATGTAACCTTATTTATGTCGCTCCGCGCGCTTATCGCACTTATAAGTGCAGCAGCTCAACTATATATACACGGGGAGAGTGAGGGGATATTTTATATAAAGGCGAGAGTAGGCGCCGCCGGATGTGTCGCGCGCTGCTGCAGATGAGCGAGCTTGCGAGATTTCGCTGAGATTCTCTCTGTGCAGTGTATGTGTGTGTGTGTAGGAGAAGTTTTCTGCAGATCGAGCCTGCCGATTGCGCGCCCGTGGACGCGAGCGAATGCAGCGTATGTGTATATATATAGGATATGTATGTGTGTGCTGTGGCTGATACACGCGGCTGCAGCAGCAGCAGCAGCAGAAGCGACGGTCGTTCAACTCCGAGCTGTTAGCGCTGCAGCCGATCGTCGAGCGCTGCCGCAGCGTGTGTAGGCGAGAATTGTTTATATGCGTAGCTGCAGGGTTAGTAGGTGCGAGTATACTATAAGCTCATATAAGTGGCAATTGTTTTCTGATTTTCGAATTGCCTATGTACTATCGGGCGGCAAAATCCAGCTGCGAGATAACTGCGCGGAAATTGAATTGTTGCGTGCATCGCGGATGTTCGAAGCGTTCGGCCGCTGATGACGAGTCCTGCCGCCGAGGAGGGAAGAGCGAGAGAGAGAGAGAGCTGCTACGAGCGTAGCAAAAAAAATGAAGAAAAAGCTCATCCCATCGTGCGGTCGTCCGCCGGGGCATAAAAGGGAGAGAGAGAGAGAACGTAAAGAGGCGCTCCTCCGCAGGCAATACAATCGAATGCGGTTAGTCGCCGTCTCGTCGTCGTAGTCGTCGTCGTCGCTCCCGACTATAATATAACCCACGCTCCGCGCGAATATACCAGAACCGACGGAAGACCGCGGCTGCGCTGCTGCTGCTGCAGAGGAGATGCGACTCCGTATGGCCCACACGCGCGCTCACGATCTCGCTTCCTTCCTTCCTTCCTGCCTCCCTTTTCTGCTCTCCCAGCAGCTGCTTTTATGAATCCTTCTTTCTCTCTCGCTCTGTGTCTTACAATTGTCAGAGTTTCTTCGCCGCGCCTGCCTTCGATTAATTTTCTGCGCTCCGCAGTCTTTCGTTTGTTGCATATGTATATACGGGCTACCGTTGGTTGCGCGCAATTCCAACTGCGGTTTCCGGACTCTCCCTCGTATATCTTTTGTTTTCTGCGTGCTCCTGCTACGATGTTTTACGCAGTGTTTCAAAAAGTTCGGATGCGCTTTCAGGATGAATTTGCAAAGGCTGAATTGTAAAAGTGTAAATAATGACACTGATTTTTTCCAAACCTCAATTGCACTAAACTCCTATCTTAAACATAATATATCTATCCAAGTAACAGTTGGGTCAAGTATTGATCATATTGCCATACTAAACTTGGTAGCATAAAATAAGATTAATGAAATTTATGGGTAATCCAGTGTAGAGCCACTTTTGCATATTACAACCAATCGTTTCTGTTTCGGCACACTCGCATCGCAACGGTTTGTTTACAACATCCTCGGATTTTTTCTCCACTAGGCTTTAACCTGCATTATGCACAGTCGCAGCTCGGCATAACCGCGCGGAACTCTCGCGACTGGCCGCGCAGGCGTACGGTGCGAATATATTGTCTTGAACGGCCCACGCTCATCCGATATAGACATAGCTTTTGCATATTTCGCGCGCGCGCGCCTGCCTCCAAAGATAGAGCGATGCTTTTGCTCTTATACCTCCTCCTCCTCTACACTCTTATATACTTAGGTGCGTATTCGCGGCCCACTCGGCTCTCTCTAAAAGGTTCACGAGAGAGCTCCGCGCGATCGGTGCAAAACCGGAAACCAGTCGGTCCCGCTCGAGCTCCGCCGCTGTCGATGCCGTGAGTGCAATTTGAACTTGTCGCTCGTGCTTTGGCTGCACTTCGAATCTGCGCGTTCGGGGAGAAAATTGGCGCGAGAGGGGATGGCCTTTTTTGCCCCAAATTATCGAGCATGATTCGGAGGATTTCGCCATTTCGGTGCCCGCGATCGCGTCAATCCTTTCCTGGGTGCAATCGCATCACTTTCACCGCGATGATGAGTCATGCCAATTTTCACAGTCGGCCTCTTCCCGACATCGTGTGTACCGCTGATTGGCCACGGGATCACGCGGTATATTGCCCGAAGTTACATACCCATGTATACCTGGATCGCTTTCGCCAAAAGCATGCATTAACTTTATGTACCTTTTATCATCGCTATTGTGCAGCATGCAATGTTATCGACAGCTTATGCATGTGCAGCAACGACATAGAAAAATTGGAAATCTATATACTGTATTCGCGTACGAAATTTCAGTAATATATATATTGTAAATTGAGTTTATATACCGTACCGTATAACTGTGGGAAAATTCAAAATGACTCATTTCACAGGTTGTAAATTACAAAAGCAAACGGGGCTGGAGTCCCCCGGATGACTGCAGCGAAAACAACTCGAGAAGCAGCCGCTAACTGATCGAGTGCGCAAGACACAGGAGGCGAAGGGCGCAGGATGATACATGTGCTGCGCGGATTCCAAGTGGATGGCAGTAGGGAGATGCGGCAAGGAGATGGCCAAAGATAAACAGAGGGAGGCCGCGATAGATAAATAGACAAACGCGATGTAGATAAGTGCGAGCGGAGAAGTGAGCAAGCCGATTGATATTTTCACGACGAGGGGGTCGGCTTTCGCCGCGGTGTGGCTTACACTGCTATAAGCTTATGCGGATCTGACCGGCGACGCGTTGGATTCAATTTTTTCCTGCGGAATAAGAGACACCGCTAGCCTCGATATCGAGAAGCTTCTTTATCGCACTGGATTGGACATTGCCAGCTGCAGTCGGACATTTATGGGCTCGCAGATTTATCCCATGGGAATTGAATAAGATTCATGTTACCTTGTAGGAATAAATAAGTAATTATCGTATGTACAAGTAATCGTAATATAAGAAACAAGTGGCTTGTTGCTTTTATTTTCAATGGAAGTAATTCGCGCGTGACGACTTTGTACAACAATTGCAGCAACGAGACCGCGTCAAAAAGCTATGAATTAAAGCGCAATAAATACGTCATCTTCATCGGAGCATCGTCAATGTAGGCCAATATGTGTCGCGCTTAATACAAAGCGAGTCTTAAAACGAAGAAAAATGTAATGGAAAAGTCGGAAAGAAAGTGGGACAAAGGAAAGTAGAGTTGCGCAGGGATGAGACGCGGAGAGAGACAAGAGAAACACACGTGGTAAACGAGGCAATGGGAGACGAGGCAATAAGATGAAACAAAGGAGGCGGTGGAAAGAGAGGAGAGTAGAGAGAGAGAGAGAGCAGATCTCCAAGGAGCTGCACCGCAGAAGAGAAGATTAAGAACTGGAGGAGAATTGCCAAGTGGCTCTCGAGCTGCTGCAGCCTCCGTATACACTGCTCGGTGACCTGACTTCTCGTCCGCTACTGGCCCGAGTACAACGACTTGTCGCTTGCTTGCGACCAGAGCGCACTTTTCGCGCGCGGTATGAAGTCGTTGTGACGAGGAATTTTTGAAAATGCATCCGCGGCAAGAAATCTGACCACGATCGAGTACAACCCTATGCTCTTTTCACGTATATTAAATGCCTACTGTGCTACAGTGCGTCAAGTTTTTCTTTTACAATAAACTAAGACGTTTCTAGCCGATAAAAAAACGAACACGAAATATATCGCAAATGGGAACGCGCGCTCGAGCGAAAAGAATACGCGTCCTGCACGCTGAAAGTATACATAAGAGGCGTATACACCCGCGTTGTTAGGGTCAATTGGAATTGATTGCGGCGGCGTCGAGCGCGCGATAAAATTTGCCGGCCGTGCCTCGTTGTCGTCGTCGTCGGGGCGCAAAAATTTTTCACCACGCTGTACAATCGGACCACTTGTTCGTCGCTGATGGAATAACGAGGCACCAGCGGCAGCGTCCCCCCCATATGTCATCCAGTTGTCTCGATTCGCGCGCAGTCTGTTCTCTTTTTCCCCGACCGTGTTATAGAGCGTTGCAGAACCGTGGGGCTGCGATGGATTTTTTTTTCTGGTATGTATGTGTATACGTCTTGGATAACGCGCTTAACGCCAGTCCCATTGGATAACTAGGTTTCGCAGGCCTCCTGTTTCGACAGATTCGCCAGCCTGGCGCGCAATGCGAGCGATAGTTGTATAGGGCTATTTGATTCGCTGCTATATATTGTAGGTGATGGATTACTTGCCGCGAAGCTGAGGACCGAAGATGGTTGTTAAAAATTGCTTGCGGAGCGTCGAGAGAGAATATTTACGTTCACAATGGATTTACAACAGAATTATCCCTTGAGAGCAAAAAAGAGCATAGTATATCATTAGATCGATGAGAAAATCAATGAATTAAATATCAAACGTGTATTTTTTATTTAAACAATGGATGATTCATTCAACTGAATAAACATTTCAATTTTGTACGAATCATTTCCTTGTTCGCTGGCAAACGATTCTTCGCCAAATCTCAGAGATTATTTTCTCAATCAATGTACCTCTACTCTTACCGATTTTAAATGTATAAGTAAAATTAATATTGGTCATACCATTTTTTTAGTATTACTCAAGAGTCACTTTATTTCCGAGTGAGTAATACAAATTATGGCCATTCTTGAGCAGAATTGACAATTTATCATCCTTACATACTGCAGTCAAAAAGTATAATATATGGCCTGCACGATTACGCGTTGTCTCGCGGAAGCTTGTTATGCTGCGTAAAATAAGAAAAAATTATTAAAAGCAACTCAGTTCTTCATTGTACTGAAAACATTTTGTTTGATGTTTTCGCGAAAATGAATTGCAGTATAACAAGTAATAAAAGATATAAAAGAAAGTTAAAGCAAAGTGCGTGTTTTACACGTTCCAATTCTAATTCGTGACAGATAAAGGTGATCCATCATGTTTTTCACAACCGTCGAGTATTGCAAGACTTCCAACGATCCTAAAATCTGTTCGCGAATAATTCAAATGCTTCAGAAAAAGATTAGCGAAAAATGAATATGGGACTCGTCCCCGCACGAGACGACAAAATGCGCAGTATTCAAACGGAGGAAAAAAAAATTTGGTCTTCGAGATTTTTCGAGTGACATCAGCACACCGCTCGAGCAACAGCTGCTTCGCCGACTAATCGCGGGAGCCTCTTAAAACTGCGTCGCGCGACGCAGCGTATATTACTTTTGCTACTTCTAAGTCCTGGATTGTATGCGCGCGCTACAACGGGACGCGCCGCGTATGAATCATGTGCGCAATATCTACGCGCGCGTTGCGGCAGAAATAAAAAAAAGTATACGACTGCACGATCCATGCGACGATAAATAACGCACGCGCCTGGACCCGAGGATCGTGCGGGGAAAAATGCCCGAAGCTGCACGCCTTTTAAATGCTCGCATTTATTTCGCGCGCGCCCATAATGTTTGAAGCGTAAAACTTTATGCGCTCGGGAAGTTTTTATTGACTCTCTCTCTCTCTTTCTCTGGCGAATTGCTGCCTATAGCAGTGAGAGGTTTTTTGCACTCGAGCGGGCTCCGCGCATTTGTTTCTCCGACCTTTCGGTGCCCCTGCCGCCGCTGCACCGGCTTAGCTTCTCTTGCTCTCTCTCTCTCGTATAGTACACACATTCTTAGCAGATTTTTTTCTCCTTCTTTTTTCGCATGTCCCTTCTTCTTCTTTCGTTCTCTTTCGCCTCCTCGTCCTCTTTTGTTTCTACTCTCTATTCCCCTTTGTGCAATTTCTTTATTCCGCTTTATCTCGCGTGCTTCTTTTTTGCTCTCGCTCACTTCTTTCTCGTTTCTTTCTCGTTTCTTTCTCGCTTTGTCTTCCCCCGCTTTTCGAGCAGCTTTACTTTTTCTTTCTCCTCTGTTTTTGCTTTCGCTGTGCACTCGTACTCTAGAAAATTATTATTTCAGGCTCAAAATGTCTCGCAATAGTCGGTAATTAGCATTGCTTCACGCTGTTAGTATTCGTGATTTTTTTTTAAAATTTCGGTAAACGCGAATTTTTTAGCTGTACTAAAACTACACGCCAGGAAAATGCAGCTGCAATTTTCCTGTCATATTGTTTATACTTTCATTTTCACGGCCTTGCATACCCCAAAGTTACAATATTGCAGGTGCACCAGTTATAAATTCAATTCAGTTTACTATAACCATTTACAAAATAATATTAAGCAATGCCTATAAAAATATATATATCTATTTATATATTATATATATATTTAAGTGTTCATTTAAAAATTAGCCTCAAACTCTTATTTAAAATATTCATCACTTCGATCCCTTCATTTAAAACGACATGATCCTTTTTCCCCTAAATAACTCAACAGCATCTCGTTTTGTAAACAAATTCCCGCACTGCACTACGGTCACAGTCTCCTTTCACACGTTTCTTTTCGCTCTGTACACCAACACTACGTGCTAAATATATACGTACACACATACACGCTCACACGTTTCTTTCTCGGTCCGCAAAAAAGGCGCACGTAGACATAAATAACGTTCCGGGGCTTTTTTTCTTCTTCTTCGCGCGCACTTTTCGTGTTCTTTCGCGCACTAACGCGAGCTAAGCGGGATTGATTTCGTTTCGGTTATATACCTACACGTGGTGCAGTTCGACGCGGTTTAAGGACTTTAATGGGGGGGTTTCTTAGTTCCCAGAAGAGCGATTTCGCTGGTCATGTTGAGCGTAATTCGATATGCGATTCCGGTGCGATGTTACTGACTTTTGCTGCGTAGGCATACGCGCTCTCTATCTGCTATAATTGAACATAATTGTTTTCAATGTTTAGCGGATGATTGGGATTGTATTAATTTCTCCTAATAAACTGTTGCTGCTAATGAATGATTGCGAATTAATGCTATAGAAACAGGATTTGGAAATGTCAATGAAAGTTAAGTGTAAATGTAAAGAAAGATTATTTTTCTTCAAAGTCAGCATACTATATATAGTGGAGATTAACCCATTACAACCAAGACCCCGAATTTTCAACATCTTTTTCAAAGCTTTTTCTCAACTGAAAAAAAGGTTTGAAAAAATTTTAAAAAGATCATATCCAGAGCGTATTTTGAGCTGTAAAATACTCCTGCAAAAAAATTTGGCGTGTTTTTAACGAAAAAAAGTTAAAAAATTTGGAAATTTTCAACTTTTTAAATTTTTTTTCATAATGAAAATGCAATGACAATAATTCAAAATACTGCAAAAAAGTGCAATGGATGTTCAAATATTACGGGAAACATTTTTTCATGATTCTAAAATATTTTTAACCTCTTCAAAATAGCCATATTTCGCTAAAACCAAAAAACTCAAAATTGAATAAGCAATTTTTCAGACAACTTCTTACGGGTCTCTTTTACAACTAAAAAGAAGGTTTTGAAAAATTTCGGGAAGATCTTATCCGGCGTATTTTGACCTGTTCTTTCGAATGGTGAGACTTATTTTTTGCTAAAACACTCTTGAAAAAAGAATTATCATTGCATTTTCCTTATGAAAAAAATTCATAAAGTTGAAAATTTCCAAATCTTTAAATTTTTTTTCGTGAAAAACAAGCCATTTTTTTGCAGAAGTATTTTAACAAAAAATCGGTATCACCATTCGAAAGAACAGCTCAAAATATGTCGGATATGATCTTTTTCAAATTTTTTCAAACATTTTTTTTAGCTGAAAAAAAGCCTTGGAAAAGTTGTTGAAAATTCCGGGTCTTGGTCGTTAATGGGTTAAGAGACTAAAAGGAATAGTCGGTTCTCCTGCTATACTCTTGTGTACTTATAGCTACACTGTTGAGCTACACGCGCGCGGCACTACGTGCAATGAAAAAAGGTGAAAAAAATATACGGAAGATCGCCTCAAGTTAAGTCGATTATCGATTACTTGTATACTCCTATCACCGATTCCCAACAAATATACGGAAGATCGCCTCAAGTTAAGTCGATTATCGATTACTTGTATACTCCCATCACCGATTCCCAACAAATATACCGCATCCCTCGCACAATCATCTTCCCATTACAACAATAAAGCAGTTAGAGAACGCGATGCAGCAATAAAATCCAATCTCTGCAGCGCACCGCTGAAACGAGCCTCTAATCGTAATCCCGCGCCGTGCGACGCGAAACAGCAGCAGCAGC
>UELU01137133.1:55172-66693 GCA_900490025.1 Megastigmus dorsalis
TACTGCAAAAAAGTGCAATCGATATTGAAATATTACGGGAAAATTTTTTTCATGATACTAAAATATTTTTAACCTCTTCAAAACAGCCATATTTCGCAAAATCCCAAAAAACTCAAAATTGAATAAGCAATTTTTCAGGCAACTTCTTAGGGGGCTCTTTTACAACTAAAAAGAAGGTTTTGAAAAATTTCGGGAAGATCTTATCCGGCGAATTTTGACCTGTTCTTTCGAATGGTGAGACTTATTTTTTGCTAAAACACTCTTGAAAAAAGAATTGTCATTGCATTTTCCTTATGAAAAAGTTTATAAAGTTGAAAATTTCCAAATTTTAAAATTTTTTTTAGTGAAAAACAAGTCATATTTGTTGCAGAAGTATTTTAACAAAAAATCGGTATCACCATTCGAAAGAACAGCTCAAAATACATCGGATATGATCTTTTTAAAATTTTTTCAGCTTTGAAAAAGATGTGGAAAATTTGGGGTTTTGGTCGTTAATGGATTAAGAGACTAAAAGGAATCGTCGGTTCTTTTGCTATACTCTTGTGTACTTATAGCGAGTTATAGCTACACTGTTGAGCTACTCGCGCGCGGCACTACGAGCAATGAAAAAAGGTGAAAAAAATATACGGAAGATCGCCTCAAGTTAAGTCGATTATTATCGATTACTTGTATACTCCCATCACCGATTCCCAACAAATATACCGCATCCCTCGCACAATCATCTTCCCATTACAACAATAAAGCAGTTAGAGAACGCGATGCAGCAATAAAATCCAATCTCTGCAGCGCACCGCTGAAACGAGCCTCTAATCGTAATCCCGCGCCGTGCGACGCGAAACAGCAGCAGCAGCTCCTCGTTCGTATACCTACGGCATTCAATGTCGTGCACTTTACGCTCGGCGCATCTTCGCCGCGCTGCAATTACGCCATTATAGACTTGGACGCGCGTATGCCTCCAGCGACTGTGTGTGTATATATATATATGAACTATGCAGTATAATGGAGGCAGCGTGTATATAAACGTGGTAGGGCCGCGATGTGCGACTGGTAATTGCGAGCTATAAAGGAGCAAACGAGTCGAAAATCTAGAATGAGCTAGAGCAGAACTGCTGGCAAAGAGAAATGTTTAGTATCAGCAGATATCGAGGAGGGAGGATAATAGGAGAGTAAGAAAGCCACTATCTTTCATAAGATCCTTTTTGCTAATATTTTGAATTGAAATCATAAGCAATTGAATAAGTATACCTAGCACATTAGCGGCTAAACAAAAAAACAATGTTATGATTGCATATTTATGTATAATATTAAGTACGTGATTCATAAAAATGAGTTATGTTTTGTCGATTGAATATAGAGATTCGAAGAAAATTATGTATATTATACTCTTATCTATGATATTATTTTTAAGCCGCGCTTGATTTTAGTTTTTTACACTAGTCGAATCCTGTCACTATAGTGCAACGGCGCTCGCACGTGTACAGTGACTGTAATTGACCTCCCGAGGCGTCTGCGATGGACGCGGGATTAAAGAGGACTTGTGCAGCTCGCCCAGTCAACACACGCACACACACGCGAAGTTTAGCCGATATACGCTTATTCGAGACGATTAATTATTCGAGCAATTAGCTGATTGAGCCGATTATCGTGACGCATCACGCATAACTTTTAGCCCGCCGCGAGCATCGTCGCCTGATGTGTCGTGTTATTATAGAGACCCTCTTATACTTTAGCTCGCTCAATGGAATGCTATAAGTACATGTCGATGGGTGTACCATTTATTAGGTACTTTGTATAGACGATGCGCTCTCGAATGCGTCTTTTTGGAGCAATCATGAAATTGTGTTGTTCACTCGGGGCCCATTGCTTTTGAAGGAAAGTGAATCGTACTGTTACATAGGATCCACCTAGCTGTCCCATGATTTTATTCATTGGCGCGCAAATATTATTTCACAATAAAATGTGGCGTATTCCAAAGAAGTGCAACTCGTAGCTGACCACGCGATGAAATGCAAGCGTCAGCAGACGCAGCACTTTTTCACGAAACATAGTCAAAATGATTTTTACCATCTCCACCACCTCTAACGAAGCATAATATAAGCAGCCCCATCGGGCTGCTTCGAGGAGAACGACCCAACATCTGAACGAGGAACGACTGACCGATCGCCGCGCAACGCAACTAGAACCACTCGACGTATCGTGAATAAACGCAGTATAAAGTTCTCCAGTCTTCGCGTCATTTTATTTACCCACCCTCACAAATTCCTTTTCGGATTAAGTTATCGGAGAGTCGGACGAAACACAATCCACGTAAAGAGAAAGGTTCTCTCGTCACAGTTATCATACGTGACAGTACACATACAATGCATGATGAAAAATTCGCATTAATTCAGGTTTTTCCTCTAGTTTTTATTATTTATTAATACTTATAAAATTTATCTTTATATAGAATTGAAAAGATTTTCAATCCTATATATGTACATGCGTGTGTTAAAATACTGTTATCAGCAAGTGGGAATAATAAGAAAAAACAAGTCCAGGAAGTGAATGAGCTTTAAACACGATAACAGCTAAAGAAATCAAATGAATTATAATCTCAAACATATATACACTTTCAATTGAACAATCGTCATTATAAATGAAATTATATAAAAAGATTCATTGAGTGACGTAAAAAGTAATCGTTTAGCTGCAGTTTAACTGTATATTGCAAAGCAATCGAAAGTATTTTGTTCGAAAAACATCGAGTATAGATATTTTTTGTCGCATCCAGTCGCGCGAAACGCTGCTCGTCGATGAACAACGAAAAAAAGAGCAGAGAGGGAGAGAGAGAGTGGGGAGCCCGCACACACAAAATTGGCTTTCTCGCTACTCATGCCACACCGGACGACATTCGTTTCTCCATCATTGAAGCGCAGCGCGCACAACAACAAATCATCCGTAAACTACTCGCTGGCAACTGCCCACTACGAGTACGCGCCCGCGAATCGTACGAAAAAAATCAATATATACGAGCACTCGATGCTATAGCGTACCAGCAACAGAATTACATCAGCAAAAGAGAGAGAGAAAGAGAGCAGTTGAGTGTATATATATTGTGTGTGTCCACCGATAGGGGACGATGACACCGGGTACATATAGAGTTTTGTCAGCCCGAGCGGAAACGCCGAGCGCAATTTGTCCCAGGAAGTCCGATACAAAAGTTGCTACTCTCGGCGGCGTGTGCGATCATTCGATCGTTATTCGTTCCTCTCTCTCTCTCTCTCACACACACACACACACACACACTCACACAGGGTCTGGTTTTCGTAATTGGAGCGCAAAGATTGCGATATGTCAGGAGGGGACCAGGCCGAGAGAGGCGCGCGATTGCATGTGCGGACACAGTCTTCGGGCTCTGTATATATACGCGCGGGGACGACGAGTAATATAAGAGAGAACTGCTCGCGCCACGTTTCTCACGTGCACGTATATGGGGCTTTAGCGGAGCTGCTGTCTGCTGCTGCTGCTGCTTCACGGACCCGAGTATACGTCTTGGCGCGAACCTACGACGCACGCGCGTCTTTATATATACACACGCACCACATGCACGGGCGCGAGAGCTCGATGACGAAACTTCGCCTGGCACACACACGTATAAGGCCGCTTATTAGCGTTGTACCCGCCGATGACTGTCTTTCTTTCCTTGTTCCTTAAATGCGCGTAATAGTCTGCAGCTTCTCTCCTCCCCCATACCTGATCGACTGCTGCTGATGCTCCTGCAACCCGTGACGCTTTCTCGACTTTCTCCTTCCTTTTCGCGCTTCGCCCCCTTTTTACCCGCAAGTGGACTTTTGTTCGTTAAGCTTTTCTTTTGTATATACTTATACAGTTCTGTCGAGCACGATTAGTGGCCCGTCCCAATGAAGGGATATTACATCAAGAATCTTTTTCTTATTTAAAATTGTTAAAACATATTACATATTTATACTTATTATATTCACTGAAATTATTTTTACAATTTTTTTTTCATACCTATAATGGTTCTAGTATATATATTTATTTAAGGAGACAATACAAATACAAGATTTACTTTTGGGTTGCGTCAAACGGGATTTTTTTTCTTTTATTGATATCATA
The DNA here is from genome assembly GCA_900490025.1 of Megastigmus dorsalis. Classification (NCBI taxonomy): domain Eukaryota; kingdom Metazoa; phylum Arthropoda; class Insecta; order Hymenoptera; family Megastigmidae; genus Megastigmus; species Megastigmus dorsalis. The sequence continues at coordinate 59,289 of UELU01137133.1, forward strand.
TCGTAGCTATATGCGTATTGACGCTATATCTCCACAAACCAAATACTGCTCAAAAAAATGCATTCAGGAAAATATGCTATATCCATAAAGTCGTTAGCATTGCGACGGGTCGCAAATGAAGCGAATCGTTATTCCGCTCTTCGTCTCTGCTGTTGATTATGTACACACATACATTATACGAATCTTTATCTCTTACCTTTTCCTCTTTCTCAAAGAAACATCATACGAACGGACTCACGTTTGGATAATCTTGTGATCCAGCGAGTTGTACCTCGAGTCCTCGTGATAGGTATAGATATTGGGGCGGGCAATGTCCCGACGACGATCCACCACTACGTGTACCTATAATCGCTGTTGCCTTGCTGGACGATCTGAACGCGTGACTGCTATATGCACACTGTAATTCGTGCACCGACACCACTTGTCACTGCGCGCACAAATGTATATATGTCCCTTTCGGGAGATGTGGAATATCTCGTGAGAGAGAATTGATAATAACAAATTATTCGTGTTAGAAGCCAGGAGAGCTTCTGCGTCGATCACCAAGTAACGTCCCCGATCGACACCTCAAATTTCTAGATTGCGCATACATATGCAGACGCACGCACAATGAAAAAGGTGAAAAAAATATACGGAAGATCGCCTCAAGTTAAGTATCACCAAGATCCCATCACCGATCCCCAATAAATATACCGCATCCCTCCCAAACCCAAACACTCGATTCGCAACGCTTCGAAGTCAGGAATGTGTTGAACGATTTGTATGCGCGTGAAGGCTAACAATGCCTTTGTAAACATAAGAGCTTTATTAAATACTCGTACGAGCCGTAGATGTATAATAGATAGATAAAACATTGACATATAAGCTAATGGTATAGCTATTATAACTGCGAGATATAATAGGCCGACCCCGATGTATATCAAATGCACACGATCGCATATTGGCATTGTTGAAAGCTGGCACACGCGCCACTAAAATATAAGCGGCAACAATATCAGAAAATAATAAAGTCCACGCTTAATTCTACACCGCGCGGATCGTTGAACCATTGGATCGCCATTGTTTTGGCGGCCACGCCAGATTTGCGATCGCCGAGATCGTTATTGGAGATCTAGACGAAGCACAATGCTATATATACAGGTCGCGAGCACTGGCCGCCGCCGCCGCTGCCGCGCTGCGCAGAGAATTATCGTCTACGCGAATTATTGATCTCCTTATAATTGTCGCTCGTCTACATCGTATAGGAAAAAGGGTGACGTAGCCTGTGGTGCCGGTGCAGCAGTCGCGCGACTTATTATTGCGAGTCGAGTCGTCCGAGCCGTGTTCCAACTTTCTGCCCTACTTATGAGCTCTAAAGGCGCTCCCAGAAGATATATATATATGTATATTAGCTATATGAATGTGTTGCATGTCGAGGATTAGGTAAGAGGGCAGAAAAGAAAGGAAACTATACGCGTCTCATTCATTGTACTTAGCTTATCAGTCCGATTGATTCTGCGACTATTTATACCTCTGGCTGTCGTCCATGATAAGGTTTGTTTTCATTTTCGTGCATATGGTGATGCTGCTGCGCAAAATACGCGATCGGTCAGAGTAAAATTTAATCGATGCAAAATCTTTTTCCGACAGTCTTACATTGCAGACTACATTCCTACACTTCTGAGTGTCCGTAGCCTCTAAGTATGCAATTGAAAAATCGTTAGTTGGTTTACTTTGAAGTGAATAAAGGCTTCTTTTATGATTTATTAGTACATGAAAGTTATTGAGATTATTAGAATGTTTGGCCCTCTTAAAAATCTTTCGTATACTAAACATTGATTAATTTAAATTACTGCATTTCACGATTTAATAATTAACTTAATAAATAAGATAAAAAAAGTAGCTTCTAAAGATCAATTTTTCAAAATAAAATTATTAACATTGGAATTTTTTTAAAGATGAATTGCTTTAATTAATTAGAAAATTGACAATTGTTATTTGGTATAAAAAGATATTTATTTACATGTTTTTATATTCATGACAATAAAATAGTTGATTTGATTTGGAAAAGGATTACACATAATATAAATGGTTAAAAAAGATTTTTGATCAAAAGTTGTATGTTTCTTATAAAATTACATCAAATTTTATTAAAAAAAAACCCTTGGTATACAACGATTACATTGATATTCATTATATATTTAATTATATATATTGTATATACCTACATTATATCTATTTGCATTAAGATAGTTAACAAATTGTAACACTGACTTTGTAATTCAAATAAACGAATGAATGAATGAGAACGAAATAACGTATACAGCTTAACTTTATAATTAAAGTACATTGAAAATAGGATATCACGACAGATTAAATAACATGGACATGTTAAGCTTGAGCGTGATTAATTGGCTAGCAGTCTTCGGAGCTCAGAATTCATGGAATAGGGCTTTTCGGCTCCATTGTTAGTTTCCAAATCTTCAAAGATGCACATTATTATCGTTGCCACGGCCGTCTGCATCACCAAAGCAAATGCGACGAATATGCACGTAACATTCAATAAGATCATCATTATTGCAACGAGCTCAGCGTGGTTATTGAAGTCGTACTGTTTCCTAAAAGTTACCATCAGCAATAATCCAACGATAAAGGTGATCACTTGCAGTCCAAAAAGAACAACGATGTTGGCAATCTGAAAATCAACAGAATGAATAAGTCGAGGGCTACATTTATCATGCCTTAGGTGTACAAAGTGGAAAACTGAGGGCTTACATTGACCACGGCCAAATATCTCGAGCAGTTGCCCATGAGGAGATCGAAGGTCTTCTTTGACGAGAGAGTAAATTCGTGTCCGTGAGTCGAGACTTGAATCAAGGCCGTCATTGGCAAGCTGAAGACCAGATACACTTTGCAGACCAATCTAATCAGCCAATTGTCGTACAATTTATTAGATTTACGTTGCCATCTGCAAGCAACGTAAATCGCGTGAAAGAATGGAAGAATGCCGGTCGCACTGTAAACTGCACTTCCGAGATGGTGTCTGAAATCATGGTTGAAAATAAGTGTTAGCTTTTGTACATGCACAGATTCAAGACTGGAACAAAAAGAAGCACATGTACCTCGTAACTTTGGCGCAGCTTCGCAATACTACAACTTGTGAGCTTTCCTGTTTGTTCGAGGCCCAGTACCAGTCGGCAACACATGCGGAGATCACCATTTCTCCAAAGGAGAAGATGAAGCAGATCAAAAACAGACCCCCAAATATAATAAAAGCATAGAGGAAGGGAAGATTCATGCCAGTATTCTCGTCGTCGCGCTTCACAATGGCGGCGAAAGATAATACGGTCACTATCACAACCAGTACAACCATGGCCAGCACTATCAAACCGAATATTATCGTGCCTGAATGGTGAACAATCGCTCTGAAAGAGGAAAAGTCTTTTGTCATTTTTGCACGAGTATTAATTAGCTGCGGTACGTGATTAAATTCTCGTTATGCATACCGGCAAGATTCTCGGATCGTTTCGCTCAAAACTCTCAGTCCGACTTTTGCGACGGACACAAGTACAATCACTCCAATAGTGATGACCACAATCGATGTCGTAACCTCGAATATTATGGAGGATGGGCTAAACGAAGAGAAATTTACTAAGACCGTAATCAGAGCTACAGCAATCATGAAGATCGCGACGGCCATGTAAATTACTGAAACTACGACGAAGAATCCGGCTATTGCACTCTTCAACGTCACTATGTACAAGAACATTAGTGTTCCGGTCAGGAAAATGCAACCGAAAATAGCCATGATATTGCTGAAAATAAAAATTGGTTTTATTGCGCTGCCATACTTGGTCCTGGTTCGATATCGTTGATGTTAAAAATCTCAAATGAATCGCTATATAATTAAATATATAATTACCTCGAAAAAATCACTGCATATTGTTCACATATTTTATCGAAAATATTTATGTCGATTTTCGTTTGTGTGTAAGTCAGAGCTACAAAATAAATATGAAATTCGTTTGGTGTATTTTATTTATAAGGAACGTAGAATTGGGGGTTTCCCGTTGGAAAGTTTACGTACCGTAAATAACTACTCCCATCCAACTTAAGAAGAATATGCCGAAAGCGAAGAGTGAAAAAACATTGGTTGAACGACGATTATTCTCATACGAAGGTTTTTCATTCATCATGACGTACGGCATGTCCGGAACTGTCGTAAAAATACAAACAATTAAAATCTCAAGACTTTGCATTTGGTAAATAAAGGAAGTTAGTCGTATTTCAAATATGCACTCGATTAGATTAATAAAGAAAGGTTATATACAATGCTTTGTTCTCTAATTTGCATTCGAGTGCAGCATAGATTAACGAAAGTGCGCGTGTAAGCCGGAATGGCATGCACTTGTTGCGCCGCAGCAGTGCGTGAAACAATAAGTATTATCGAACTTATCGAATGAACAAGCCGCACGGCAATCGAACAACGAGCTCGCGGCCAATACAAAGCTAATCGATACATCTTCGCATCGACTCGCTGTATACGCATCGTCGCAGATTGCATCAGTGTCCCCTGCACGAGCTATACTCACTTTCTTTGTCGAGCCCCATGACTGCTGTATACACTATACGGACACTTTGGCACGAGGCGCACTCCCAGCGGCGAATCAACTATAAATCGACCGAAAAACTAGGCTGCAGCAGAGAGCGTGTGGCAAGAGGCAGATGACGAAGCAGCGGCATATACTCGGCTTCACGCGCGCAGAATCCGACTACGCGAGCTGCCTCGGCACAAAGCGAGGAGACCCTATCCTGTAGCCGTAGGCCAGAGAGCCACGACGAATTTTCGACTATTAGTTTCAACTCTCGCGAAGCGACTCGTCTCCGCTCGTATATTTTATGTTGTTTATAGACGAGACCGGGGAGAGGCTGATGGCTGATGCAAGCGCACCGACGGAACAACCACGACTGTTGGGGATTGGGCGAATGCCGAGTGCCGAGCGCGCCGCCGGCTGCCTATATACCATTCCTATACCAGCAGTGGTGCCAGCGACTGTAGCCATATGCGCCGCTTGTATAGCAAAAGTCTGCTCTATAGTGTTACAGAGCCTGTAGTTAGGTTAGGTGTGCAGCTGCACGGGAGGGAACTCGGGGAATTCCCACTTCCCAGCCGCCGCCGCCGCCGCCGCCGCCGTTGCCACGGCGATCGATCGAGCTGCGTCCTGCGCCTCGCCTGCGTGCCGAGCCGAACTTTCCCCCCCAAGAGGTTATACCCATATATATATACCTACCGCCCTTTTACCGCCACGGGTCTTTCCTTGGGTTTTTCTATATTTGTAAACAATCGGCGACGGTTGAAGGTTAGGTTACAGTTGTGCGCAATATAAGTATACGTATAGCTGAACCTCTGTATAGGACATTGGTTTCGCTCAAACGACGCACAAGGCATTTTATTTTGAGATTATGCGTGCGACGGATAACTGCGTATTAAATTTCATGTCATATCACATGTGGCGGTGTGATCTTATCGACAGAATATTGGATCTACTACATTGGCCTAGGATGAAAAGCACGCAAATGCTATATATAAGCTTTAGAAAATGGATTATTAATTTTGATTTAATAATTTGTACAATTTATTTAGAAGCTCAACCAAGCTCAATCTGAACAGAAGTGGGATGAACCTTTCGTTTGATGTCCTCAGCTTGAACAGTGCGAAGGAGCGCAAAATTTGCGCTTAAATAATGTTTCTATTCGTACTTAACTAGTATTAATCCAAATGGATAAAAACAAAATTTGTTTCTAAAATAAAAAAAAAACATGAGATTCTTAAAAAATCTAACTTTTATTTAAAAAAAGATTCATTCTATTTCGGGAAATTGCAAATTCTATTTTTGAATAATCTAGAAGTAGATAATGTTGATTATTGCAAGGCATTGGTTTTATAATCCCTATTACATCTTATTCAAATTAAATGTTGTCTTTTGCTGTGTGACTAATATTATAAGTTTTATATATAGTTTCTGTTACGTAAAAACGTTTTTAATTTTTGAATTTTCTCAATTATACACTAATCTACAGAGTGTTTTTTAAGCTAAAAGAGTTTTACTTAGAAACATTCAATTTCCTTTTTCTTCTTATCGATGTTCTCGCACATTTGGAGAACGCGGAATAAGGAACTATTAGCGAGTCGAGTAAAGAAAAAAAAAACAACGATGTTATATGCGCAACAAGTGTTGGCGCGTACTACATGCTTATTCCGCGTCGATGTTCAATTTTAAAATACCTTTTCTTCGAAGCCTTTTTTTCCCCACAGTCGCTTATTGAATGTCGAAGATTTCCCAGTACAGGCATTGTTGATCTTTACATAAAGTATAACTGTTTTATCATCGCTTTACCAAACATTAAATACTTTTACAGAAAATTAAGTTTGTTTAAAGATTGCAATTACATTTTATATTGACATTCTAAAGTTTATGCTAATATATTCTACATTCAAGAAAAAACAAGTTGTTTTTTTTAAAACCCATAATTTACACAGTTAGTCCGAGATGGCGTAAATTAATCCTTTTTTGCCATCGCTTTGATTTGGATAGCTGAGAAAATAAACATTCCAAAGTCGTTTTGTGAAACTAGCCGCGTGGCATGGGCGTCAAAATAAGCGCAGAAGCTCGCGCAGAAGCTCGCGCAGAAGTCAAAGGTTTGTTTGCTATATATATTAGGCATCCCTGCGAACTTTATGAATGTAAGCAAGCAAGGGTTCAATGAATCCAAAATAAGTGCACCCTCCTATAGCGACCAAAATAGCCTCGGTGTTCTGGCTCTCTCCGAATCCGCATATAATCGTCCCGTAAACAATATAACTTTGCAAAGTTTATCGATTGGAACGTGGAGCAGACTATTTTCGCTAGAGTAGTACTGCACAACGCGTATGCTTATACCGCAGGCAAATGTTTCCTGCCTCTCCACGCCCGCAGGCATTAAGGGAAATTGTAAAGGCAACGAGGCCGCATATTCCGAGTTCACGAGACTCGCTTTGCATATTACGATGGAATTACCAAAAACCATAAGCTCGGTGTACTCAAAGTAACTGTTGTTTTCGTGCCGATGAAGGTATTATTATTACGAGTAGGTAGCGCGAATTAGCCAAATTTCGTTGTGCGCGCACAATTATGATTCTGTCGACGGAATATAAGTAACAAGGGCAGAAACGAGTCCAAGAATGCGCACTGTAACCTATTTTCGGAGCGTAAGAACCTAAGAAGGAGCAGCAATATTATTGGCATGAAGTATACGGCTAGTTCGGATATCCAATCGTGTACGAAAATACGCATTTCAGTCTGGTCGAAGCGGGGCAGCAGCCGAGCATAAAGAAGGTTTCTGGTGGAGCCGCTCCCGACGAACTATATATATATAATATACACAC